>PRKT01000502.1:150650-163637 GCA_003671525.1 Saccostrea glomerata
ATCGACGCAAGATTAGAGGAGCAAGTGAGATATCAATTCAATCATGACTTTAGTGAAAGAGCTATCGATGATGTTCCAGAGCCGTCAAGGGACGACAGGAGATTTCTCGACTTTGTGACAAATTCAGTTCGCTTTGAAAATGGACATTATGTCATTGGTCTACCATTCAAATCAGAAAATGTGATAATGCCAAACAACAGAAAAAAAGCAGAACAGAGACTGAATTCGTTGGCTAAGAAACTTTGCAGTGACAGTGAATTCCATGACAATTATAAAGCCTTCATGGACAAAATTATTAGTGAAGGCTATGCACGAAAGGTACCTATAGAAGACTTGAATCAAGATGATGGACGCGTTTGGTATTTGCCGCATCATGGTGTACTACATCCCAAGAAGGAAAAACTTCGAGTTGTGTTCGACTGTGCAGCGAGGTTCCAAGGGACTTCACTGAATGAACAATTATTACAAGGCCCTAACTCGACAAACACACTCATCGGGACTTTGATGCGATTTAGAGAGGAGGAAATCGCTGTGATGGGAGATATAGATAGTATGTTCTACCAAGTACGTGTTCCGCCACAAGATGCTACTTTTCTACGATTTCTCTGGCGGAAAGATGGAAATCCTTCCAGTAGTTTACTAGAGTACCAGATGATTATGCATTTGTTTGGAGCCACATCTTCGCCAAGTTGCGCCAACTTTTGTTTACGAAAAACAGCTCAAGATTGGACAGGAAATTTTAGTGATGAGACAATAAAGGCAGTTCTTCAGAATTTCTATGTTGATGATTGTCTGAAGGCGGTGAATTCTGTAAGAAATGCTTTGACATTGGTGAAAGAGTTACAGGGACTCTTAGAAAGTGGGGGATTTCATATATCGAATGGGTCAGCAACAGTCGTGAGGTCATGTATTCGATACCAAAATCCGATAGAGCTAAAGAGGTCAAGGACTTGGATCTTGACTATGATACACTACCAGTAGAGCGAGCCCTCGGCATCCAGTGGTGTGTGAATACTGACATCTTTCAGTTTAAACTGGACTTCAACAGGAAACCACTTACGAGGCGAGGAATTCTGTCAATGGTGAGCGGTGTGTTTGACCCACTGGGATTCTTAGCTCCACTACTACTCAAGGCCAAGATCATTCTGCAGGAATTGTGCAAACTTCAGCTTGGATGGGACGACAAGATTCCAGATGACACTGCTATTCAGTGGAATAATTGGTACCAAGATCTCTAGAAATTAAGGGACTTCAAAGTGAACAGATGTCTGAAACCTTATGGTTTTCATCCACTCATGGTACAGTTACATCATTTTGCTGAAGCGAGCGAAACTGGATATGGTACAGTGTCTTACTTGTGCATGGAGAACGCTTCTGGTGAACGTCATTTTTCCTTTATTATGGGAAAATCTCGCGTTGCTCCACTTAAGACAACATCTATTCCACGATTGGAGTTGACAGCAGCCACGGTAGCTGTCAGAACCAATAGGATGTTACTCAGAGAATTGAACATTCCTGTCCATCGTATTACATACCGGACCGACAGCATGGCCGTTCTACGTTATATCCAAAATAGTACGGCGAGATTTCATACTTTTGTTGCAAACAGATTAGCAGTTATCCACGAAGGGTCACAACCAACTGACTGGAGATACATTAACACAAAGTTGAATCCAGCGGATCATGCATCCAGAGGTATCTCTGCAGATGGCTTACTGAAACAGGAGAACTGGATCAACCCCCCCCCCCCCCCCCCTTTTCCTGTTTGAACCTGAGGATCATTGGCCAACACCAGCTTCACACCTCACTGACAGGGAACTGTTTGACAACGACCCAGAGGTGAAAAAGGTTACCGTAAAGACAGTTGTCACAAAATCACAGGAATTACAAGAGAATACCGCAGATATTAACGAGCTGTTTCAACATTATTCGTCATGGTATTCATTGCAACGTAGTGTGGCCTGGATTTTGAAAGTACGGAAAGAACTGTTAAGACGTGTTCGTGTGAAAAGACTCGATTGTCACTCAATGGTACAGGATGATTCTCATTTGAGACTGTTGAGATGTGCTTACCAGAGACTTTGAATATGAATATTCTTCTTTATCATGTACATGTATTGAATTTGCTAGGTATCATGTTTCATGTGCATATATCATTTTTGATGAGAAGTTAGTACAGTATAACCTGTTTAACTTGCATTGTGTTTTATACAATATTTGGTTAATGGATATAATGTATATATCTATTTTTGTGATTATGTCACATTTGTTCCACAATTAGGGGGCTGGATTGTTACGGCCATTTCGGCAACTAGACTTTTTAGGGTCATTAGTGCGATGTGACGTCATCGTTTTTGGGGCACAGTATTTTTTTGTAGAGAGCCCGTGTTATCATGGCAGAACGCGGCAGGGCTTGGTGCCGCATTTGTTACCAGTTTGCCATTTGCTAGTTTACTATGATATTATCCAGTCTTTGTACTGATATTTATTTCACCGGAGGAAACTTCTAATTGGTGAGTTTTTCTATGTAAATCATTTAGCTGTATAATAGAAGCACTGTATATTTGTCATCTGGGTAAATTTAGCATTTTATGAATCTCGCTATAAAGTTATTGTTGAAAGTACTTGTGCACTATGATGTTGGAGTTAATAATTATAATGCAATTAGTAAGTTAGGTACATTATTGACATACATATTGTAATTTCGCTGGATATGTGCACATTTATTACGTACGGGAGATAACTCTATTTATTGTCATGTTTTTCTATCATGATTTGTGTCAAGAAAAGTTATGCTTCTTTGTTTACTTTTGACGACAGTTTTGTGTATTGAAGTATTTTCTAGAACGTGTAATGCATCATGATTATTTGCTAGGATGTGTTATCATGTGTAACTTGCTTGAAATATCTTGTAATGATTATGGGTTATAGGGTTTCAAAATGACAAATTATTAATTATGAATATATTTTCATATAATTGCATGTTTATTACTTTTCGGTCTTGTTTGACATCTGTAGTTGAAAGTTAATTGTTTTCATTTGATGTTTAGGAGAGACATTTTTGCACATGTTACCAATATCTAATTCTTGACATCTCTTTCCTGTTTCACGATATCAATCTCATTTGCTCATACTTGTTATCAACTTTATGGTTAGATCTTAGGATCGTGTTCTTTGAATTTGTTATGCTTAGCTCTACCTAATTTCAGTGTTGTAAATTAATGTCGATCATTGGACGCATTTACAACGTTTCCTTAATTTCTTGTCCCGAGTCAGTACAATGAGGTTTATTGTGTATCACTGAATTGTATGATTTTTTCAGGATCAGCTGAGATGTTATTTCACTGGATTATTTAATTGATAGACTTATTGGGCATATATTTGGATATCTCTGGTAAGTTTGTCTTGTTTTTTTTTTAATTGTTAACATTTCCTATGAAGCTCATCTTTGCATTTAAGCATGATTTTATGGTTTAATTTAATGACTGTGTAATACTTATGTGATCTGTTATATCTAACTTACATTTATATAAGTACACCCTTATTTAACCTAAAATATATTAACACATGATTAAGGGATTTTCAGAATATTAATAAATCCTTTTGTATAAATCATGATTTCATAACTCATTATATATGTTACCCATGGAATTTAAACTTGCTAAATGGTGATCAAAGAGATATTAGGAATCTAATAAGAGAAAAGGAGGAATTTACAAAAGATTAATCCTAAGTAATTTACTTTTTGTTTTGATTCTAAATATGTGTGATATATGGCGTACATATATTTTCATTTTCACTTTTGTTTCTTGGTAATGAGCTTTTCCAAAAATTAAGGACTATACATGTTGTACTGTGATGATACTAAAAAAAAAAGTCTGTTAGTGTTTAAATAATTAATTTGATAATCATTTATATTTGTGATATTAATACAGTAATTATGCTTCTTTTATTTTCTAAAGATAACATGATGAATTTTTCTCAATCTGGAGTTAATGTTAAAAAACAATTTTTGAGATTAAAAACAAACATTTTCATGAACTTTTTGGCATTGTTGTATTCAAACATGCATTGTTTCACACAGTACTCTGTCATATTTACAAAATGCTTTTATTTCTACAGTCCTCAACATAGAAGATATGGTTTGTTCCTAACCATCTATAATCCATTCTCTATGAAGTGAAGCCTGGCTGCTGGTCTTCCTTTGGAAATACACAGTTAGTCAACTTAACATAAAAAAACAAAACAAACTTTAAGGTAAAGTTTCAATTAGATACAATTGTTATATTTATTTATTTATCTATTTTACATATGCATGTTTATATTTTTGAATTGATAAGTAAATGATATATTTAAATAAAGAGGGCTTGGTGGTCATGGCCATATTTAAACCATATTGATATCCTTTGGAAGAAGAAGAAGAGCTCCATATCAAGACATATACAAAAATGCATGATCAAATTTTAAAACTAAAATGTATGAAATTTTTCTTTGCCAAATGATAGTTAACAGCTGAAGATAGCATATCTATAGAATAAGTTAAATATGGCTAATTTGTTAATCCCCAGTTTCCTTAATAGCATAGTTGGTAAAGATAGCAAGTTTTCACTTCAATTGCTGGATAATTCTGAATTTTCCATTTAATATTAACATTATATCAAAGGGAAAGAATACTATAATGTAGCACATCAGGATGACCAGAAAAGAAATCTTAATGACCCTCTTAACTATGTATAAAGACTGTAACCTTATAACTGATGTAAGATGATCTGATTGTGTGGAAATAAAATTTCTTTGTGTTTCTTCTACCCAAGATCTTCTTATGAGTGTATGGGACTGCTCTAAACCTTCTCCTGTTTATAAAAATAATACATTGGAGCATGACACTTTATTCATAAAAATCTGATGTTACAACTTGTATTTATACCCTTTTTGTCTATATTTAGAATTCAATCAAGCTCATGTTATATAACAATTTTTTTTTTTTTAAACTGAGACATTTTTTTTTCGGGACTCTCTAGTGAGGGCTTATGGAAATGATCTATGTCTACTCTCAGAATGGTGAAAGACTATCAGATTATGCAAAGACTAACAGAATATCCTCTCTTGGAACACTGAAACAAGAAAATCAAACAGGAGATGGATGGAGGATTTAAGAAGCACAGAGATAAATATGATTTCCAACGAATTTAACCAGTATTATCATAGACTGTGGTTTACAGGATGACAAAGTAACAGGATTGTATCATTTTACTGTCAGACACTGACTATGAATAAAGTGTAATCATTTATTAAACCGAGATCTAGTCAAATCAAGTACAATTGTATTGAAAATATGATTTTCTGATAGCATGAACTCTTTAAAAATTAATTCTCACAGACCTCAAAGTATCTGAATGTGACTTTTATTTTTACCAATTTCTATTGAAGACTGTTGTTATGTATGAGAAGTATACATTTAAACCTTTTATTTTTCATCTTATTTCTGGGTGGTGTGCAAAGAAATATAACGATGGACCTACGTTTTTGTTTATGCTGACTATACAGGTAAATGCGCCGTGTGCAAAACATTTCAAGAATGTGATTATGACGTCACGCATTCATTCACAGTCTAGCCTTGCCTAACCAGTTTGAACTGGCTTTCCTCAAAACAATAACAAAGAAACACAGATTTTTGATTTTTTCATTCTTTATTTGTGACAACAAACAACAACAACAAACAACAACAAACAACGTATTTACAATATATTTTGATAAAAACATTGACACTTTTGTCCATGACCCGTAGGTAATTTATGATAAGTGTTTTTAAACCAATTCGCCACGTATCTGTCCCTTTGTAAAGCCGTACTCTGGTCAAAGGGGAATAGCCATTCGTCGGTTTTCTTTCTTTTCTTGTCTCTTTGATGTAAATAATACACGCAATATTGTCCACACACGTCTGTATTCCAGTCTTGATAGCGATACGGATTATATATCCATTGCTGAGCATGACGCTGGATAAATTCTTGAATTTCTTTTTGTAAGGGAGGAAATCCATAAGAATCGAAATATTCCACCACGGGGTTGCTCACATACAGACACACCCAATGTTCTCCAGGTCGATCTTGAGGATCCATATTGACCACCACAGCTTTTTCTCCAGGTCTTAATTGATCCGGTAATAAATCTACAGGATACACACCTCCAAAAGAACTCTTGAATTCTCTGGATAAGACTTCACTCAATTGTCCCGTATCCATTTTTAGTAATCAATGCTCACTTCTCTCTGTTTGTTAATTTCTAATAGGTTATCGAATTCTGCATACACCACACAATTTAAGGTAGTGGCCGTATTGCCGGTAAACTGTACTTCTACTCTCAGATTCCCTGTTTCAATGATGTGAAATTTATCCGATTGCGCTTCTTGATCTTTAGTGAAATCCCAGCCCCATAGAGTGTACCCGCTTTTGTACTCTTCTAAGGTGATGTCTGGAGCCCAATCTTCCCTTAATTTTCCCAGGGCTTGATACAGACTGAGATAACATCTCAGATATAAATCGTCGTTGAAATTAGGCTCAAAACAACGAGTACTCATGGTCTCTCCGTTGATACTGACATCTAATTTCTTGATCCCAAAGTTTTGGAAATGAAAGGGATTTTTAGTTTTATCCCCGTTAAAGGCCGCATTCTCCACAAAGCCTAAAATGAGACCTTAAGGATGGATTCTTGTCTGCATTTTACGTCGTCAATGGGTCTCCATAGATTTTGGAAGTCGTAAAATGCAAATTACATATTTAATCAATCTGAATAAATAATTATTGTTTTATTTATTAGTTTATGTATTGTTGAGTCTATTTCTATTAAAGAAATTAAGTTGTTCGTGATTTTTTCTTTGATTTGCGACAATTGCCATAAAATGCGCAGTTCCGTAGCGAATGTCAACATGTCCAGGTCGTTTCCCGTAGATAACCCCGAGAGGATTGTTTTGTAAAATATACAAGCCGTAAACATTATTGAAGCATTGTAGAAGCCCAGGGGTGATTAAAACAATTTTAAGTCACCCATTTCTTTAGGCCCGGGACACCCGATCAACCAAAGGAAACTTGAACTGTTGAAGGTCACAAACATGCGAGATTGCAGACCCACGTTGCCTCGATCGCCTGATGTCATGTCGGGTCACTGTGCAGTGAGATTGTACATGTAAGTTAGTTATGTATGTCTGACAATTTAATTTATAATTTAGAAATTGAATTACGTGGTTTTTACTGATAAATGGGAATTCGCAAGGATATTATAGATTGATGTATTTCGTATATGATGTTCCCGAGACTGTTCAACATTTGAGTATTAAAATTTATCATCTCCGTGTGTTCGTCAGTTTTATGAATAATAATTATTCACAAAAATGCTTGTATATAATTACAACAAGTTACATTACTAACTAGCCTTATTTGTTAAAGACAGCAATCATCAAGTTGTTAGAAAAGTAAGGTGTTCCGTTGGGGTACAAATCAAAGTGAAAATGAGTATATATTGTGTGGAAAAATCAATAACATTGAGACAAACAGTTGTCTAATTTATGGAGCAAAATGAAACACAATGGTCCAGAAATGATTTATATTATTGTATTTATTATGTGTTTTTAGGTTTAAAATATTTTTTAGTACAAATTTAAATATTACACTGTTATACAACGTGGTGTATAAAATAAAATATATTTATTAAAAAACTTCATTCATTTTTTTTTTATAAATCAATAAATGAAATACAGATAAGATTGAATGTTTAATCTTATAACTAGTTTTTGTTAATTTAAAAACAATTGTCTAAGAACCAGCTGTTTATGTTTAATTCTTAGGAGCAAACAGCCCTACAGTACTTAATGTACCCAGGAGTAGACTACTTGTAGTTGAAGGTAGACTGAATGCCAGACTTAGGCAGGATGATTGAACAAAATCTGCTTGCAGATGGACTACTGAGGTACATACATTGTAATTATAAGAAATATGAACACAACTGTATCTAACTATTATATAAATAGTGCATGTTTTTGAGGGCTACAATCCAAATTGACACCCCGAGGAAAACCATTGTCAACTGATACAAGGGATGTCAATTTTAAATATTACTGACTGAGTTCAAGGGCAACTTGTGTTTTATCAGACCCAAGATCCAAAGTGTCTGCCTGAGACAGATAGGCCAAAGGCAGACAATTTGGTTTGAGGATCGACAAAATTTATTTGCTTGAGAACACAGTCACTTAATGTTTTGTGATACCTTTCATTTTAATATTTATTTAGATGTATATGTATCTTGTACTGTCTTGAACTTCACGTCCGTCACTGCTAAACATCAAAAAATACAAATTAGATTAAGCTCCACCAATTATGTGATGTACATGTAAGCGGTCCAACATTTCATCGACCGGTCAACATCTCATTCAGTGGTTTAATATCAATTGTTTTATGCCCGCTCAGCAAAACATTAGAAATGTATAGATTTGTATAGGAACAAATTTTTTAAAAGTATAACAATAAGGATTGTTAGATGCATCTAAACTAATCAGATTTTAGTATTTAACCTAAAAGTATAATACACTGTAACATGTAATGCAGCATTTTTACTGCTATGCATATATTTAATCCTTTTTTTATAATTGTAGGCAAAAAAATTGGACTCTCAGGAGGTGAACAGATGTTCAGCAAGAAATTCGCACATCAAGTGAGTGGTGAACTAAAAAGATTTTCTCATTTTTCAGCAAGTTAAGATTTTCCCTCAAATTCATTAAAAATCATATCTGAGAAGCATTTAAATAATATCAGATCAATATTCAAAAGAGAAAAGGTTCATAATTCACCAAACTAAAATGTTATCAAGTTATTGTTGTTTTTGATGATTTCAGATGCTGTGAATTACACTGATATCCCCCCCCCCCCCCCCCAAAAAAAAAAAGAACAGAGAGACCAATCATTAACAGCTTGAGACTTGGTGCACATAACCTTGCCACAGAAAAGGGGATTTGCCTATAAACACTCCCTAATGAAAGATTTTGTAAATCATTTGTTACACAGGAGAGATTTAAGATGTACTTCGTTTTTATTTAGCTACCAAAAATACAACAATTATAAGTTAACTTTTGAAAGGAAGTTGATGTATTTTTCTTGAAAGGAAAAGTATCAAATTTGTCTCATATACCTTTGATAGTCAATGTACAGAAATACTGAAAATAACACTTATTTATTAAGAAATACCATATATTTAGAAATCATTGTAATACATATTTATTGTGTATTATTGTGTAAATTATTATTGTGTGATTTATGTATAGCCTCAAAATCTAGATGCAGTGTATTGTATAAAATTGTATGAACAATTGGTGATTATTATACTAGTATGTTGCACCCTTGACAATTATTATGTTCCCCAAACGAAGTTGGGGAACATATTGTTTTTACTCTGTTTTTTATTATTATTAAGGTCTTCCGTCTTCAGCGAAACTTCTTGTTATTCTTAAGTTTCTTTTTCACTTTTATTAAGGTCTTCCGTCTTCAGCGGAAGACCTTCTTGTTATTCTTAGGTTTCTTTTTCACTTTTATTATTATTATTATTATCCTTTTTTTCTTACCGATTTTGTGCACGCGATTTCTCAAAAACGGCTAGATAGATTTCCATGAAACTTTTAGGACTTATGTAACATTGCTTTAACCTTATGCATTTTTTACCGATTTGATGACGTCACTTCCGGTTAAGAGATATTGTCGATTTTATGATTTTTATAGGGTCAGGTTGTCTCCAGACTTTCACAATAATGGCTCAAGATAGAAACATGACACTTTCAGGTATGACAGACCATAGTCTGTAGATATGTATAACGTGTTTCATTTTATTGGAAGTGCCGCACGTCGGCGCTCGCTATGGCCCGAAAATTGTCCTATCGCGAATTTCAAAATTTTTACCACCTTTTCTACGATATCTTTTTACCTGGAAATATTTTGTTAAAACAGATAGAACAAAAGAAGTGTAAATTCCAAGATCTTTCAAATGATATCTCGAAAAAAGGGCTGGCCCCTAAAATTAAGGGCCTAGTGGGGCCGAAAGTTTTTTCTTTATATCTCAAAACGTATTGAGAATTTGTAATACGTCAAAGAAGCAAAGTTGTTCAAAATGTCAAGCTTAATCTATTGGTTTCGTCAGAAATCGTCCGACGTCGTCACTTCCAGCCAAACCGGAAGTAGTCGAAAAACGCGTGTTTTTGACGTTCTTAACAAGTTTTTAGTTAAGATTTGTCTCTTGGAGCTTAAAAATTAATTTTACGTCCGTCGTCGTCACTTCCGGTCAAACCGGAAGTAGCAAAAAATGGCTTATTCTTGCATTAATTAACTAAGCTTTAGATGATTCAACCCATTTTTGGGCGTTATTTCTCATTTTTGTTTAAAATGAAAGCTACTTCCGGTCAGACAGGACGGAAGACCTACTCGTTGCTTTGCAACGAGCTTTGCTCTAGTTATTATTATTATTATTCTTTTTTTTCTTACCGATTTTGTGCAAGCGATTTCTCGAAAACGACTCGATGAATTTCAACGAAACTTTCAGGACTTATGTAACATTACTTGAACCTTATTCATTTTTTTCCGTTTTGATGACGTCACTTCCGGTTTGGAAATATTGCCGATTTTATGAATTTTATAGGGTCAGGTTGTCTCCAGACTTTCTCAATAATGGCTCTAGATAGAAACATGAAACTTTCAGGTATGATAGACCAAAGTCTATAGATATGCGTAACGTCTTTCGTTTTTACCGGAAGTGCTGTACGTCGGTGCTGGCTATGGCTCGAAAAATGACAAATCGCAAATTTCAAAATTTTTAACACCTTTTCTACGATATCTTTTTACCTGTAAACATTTTGTTAAAACATATAGAACAAAAGAAGTATAAAATTTCAAGATCTTTCAAATGATATCTTAAAAAAAGGGCTGGCCCCTAAATTTAAGGGCCTACGGGGCCGAAAGTTTTTCTTTCATAAGTCAAAAAGTATTAAGAATTTGTAAGAGGTCAAAGAAGCAAAGTTGTTCAAAATGTCAAGCATGATCTACTGGCGTCGTCAAAATACGTCCGGCGTCGTCACTTCCGGCCAAACCGGAAGTAGTCGGAAAATGCGTTTTTTTGCCGTTCTTGACAAGTTTTGTGGTTACATATGTCTCTGGGAGCATAAAAAGTAATTTTTCCTTTCGTCGTCGTCACTTCCGGTCAAACCGGAAGTAGCAAAAATGGCTTCTTTTGAAGGTTTTGATGCAAAATTGAAATTATAAAGTCACTGGAGACTTTTTAGCTCATTGCTTTCTTTTGTTCTGTCACTTCAGGCACTTCCGGTCAAAACTGGACGGAAGACCTACTCGTTGCTTTGCAACGAGCTTTGCTCTAGTTATTCTTATTTTTCTTCCTGGGAAAATTTTGTCCGCGAGTGATCTTGTAAACTACACATCAGACTAAGGTGAAATGTTTTTAGGGTCAGTAGACATGTAAAGTAGATTTGCGGAACGGAGGTCATTTTGCGCGCACGTGCTTGCAAGAGCGCACACGTGCAACATGATAAATGACCGATTACATTGATATAGATGTAACTTTTTAAATTTTTGATGAAATGCTTTAGAACTCATAATATAAGGATACATTAGAAGTATAGACAATATGACATGGTCAAAATAGCAAGATCTCACGCGCATGCACGTGCGCTGCACTCTGATTGGCTGAAACAAAAATCTCAATATCTTTTTTGTCTTTTCACGAAATGATTTGAAATTTTGATTATAGCCATGCATTAGGATATCCTACAATATGATATATAGCAATTATCATGAAAACACGTGCCTGCACGTGCGCTGCAATCTGATTGGCTTAAACTTTAAATAGCTATAACTCATTTGGATTTCAACCAAAGACGATGGGATTTGAAATATTGATAGATATTATGAACTACTACAAGAAGGTATGGTCACCATGCACATGGATACACGTGCATATACGTGTGCTGCAATCTGATTGGCTGAAACTTTAAACAGCTATAACTCCCTTGGTTTCCAACCAAACAGGATGGGATTTGGAAGATAGATAGATATAATGGACTACTACAAGAAAGGTATGGTCACCATGCACATGCGCACGTGTGTGTACGTGCACTGCAATCTAATTGGCTGAAACTTTTAACAGGTATAACGCCCTTGGTTTTCAACCATATCGGGTGGGATTTAGAACATAGATAGATGTAATGATCTTCTACAAGAAGGTATGGTCACCGTGCTCATGTATGCACGTGCGTGCACGTGAAATGAACAAAATCAAAAATACACTTGAATGAGCGTATTTTTATTACTTTTGGATTAAATACTTTAATTTTTAGTTTATTTAAATATATGGATTGTGTAGACAAAATGATATGGTCATTACGCACAGGCATTCGCATGCGCACGCATGCAATGCTAAAATTTGAATGAACTTCGTACACTTCCAGGTAAATGTTAAAGTCTCAAAAACATAGAGTTTGTCTTATTTAATGAAGCTTACAGGTAATATGGCACAAAAAGAGAGTTGGGGAGCGTTTGGGGAACATCTGTAACGGTCCCCGTTACAATTAGTACTAGTTGTAATTGTGTTGGCGCTGATAAATATTTATATACATGTCATATATTAGTTCATGTACAAAACATATAAAGATTCTATAATATAACATAAAGTTTTGGCCTTAACTCAGCAAAAATATACATGTATTTCGTTCGCGAACCTTTACTTTTTTTGTAAATAATGAAACCAGTATATTATATAACAGAGGAAATTCGGATTGAATTTTTAAAAGTTTTTTGGAAACATGGCAATAATTTCAGCAATTATTTCCAAAATAATACATCATATCACATTTTAGAGAAAATGTATTATCTAACCGCCTGTCCTGTCTCTGAAATTATTAGCCTATATGATATATTGAAAGCATTTTCTTTTTTCAATGATAAT
>PRKT01000502.1:170110-184096 GCA_003671525.1 Saccostrea glomerata
GTATAGCCGTCATTATGTTTCTTTAAACTGGACACATCGGCTAGATCTAATTGCCATTGTTCGTCTATATCCGTCACTCTCGTCTGTTGTCTCCGGAATTTTCGATGAATGGGTTTATGTAAAGTATAGGTATCTTGCTCTTTTAACCATTCTCGTATGGTGTTCAAAGAAATCTTATGCCCCAGACTTTTGACCTGACGATACAAAGTCTGTATGCCTCCATACCCTCTCTTGGGATCGTAATAAATCTCTGTTAAAATGTCTCCCACTTCCTTCTTCTTCTTCTTCATGTCTTAGGCAAAGGAAGCCAATTTTCCTCGATTTGTTGTAATCTCGTTTGAAATGGATCTGCTCTGGCTTTCTTTTTCTTCTGGAGGGCCTCCTCTAACCTTAAAATAGGGGAAGGCTTGGATTTTATAGCTCGTCTAATAGGAGTAAAAAAAGATGAAGCATTATGAAATCCGCTCTCTTCCTCTTCGTCCGCGTCACTCAAAGCCCCTTTAGGAGTACTGATATTTCCTGGTTTCTGCATGGCTTTTATAAGGTCTCGATTTTGCAAGTAAACCATGGGAGTACGGGTCTCTTTTAAAGCTTGAGCAAATTCTTCTATTCCTTTAGGCACCGGTTGACTTTTGAGAGGTTTAGATCTCATGCTATCAGCCATTAAATCCACAATGTTAGAATCGGGCACTTTTTGACCTCGATAACTGATTTCTCCGTCTTTATCCCAAGTCAAGACTTTGGTTTTCTTTAAATGACTTAATAATAATTCAGCTTTTCTCTGCATGGGTTTATTCACGCTTTGAATGATTTGTTGATCGATCTCGGGATCTGGAGCTGCTGGTGGTGCTGCTGCTGCTACTGCTGGAGCTGCTGCTGCGGGGGCTGGGGCTACGGGTGCAGGGTTTTTTTTCCCTGGCTCTCTCGCTTGTTGTTAATAATTCCTACACCGATGAAGTTCTTGACCGTATAAAGCCACTTTTTCTTCTGGAGTTAAATCTTCACGTCTGGTAATCTGGTCCAATTCTTGACCTATACTCAGCGTAGATTGAAATTCCGGAGGTTTGGGAAGTTTTCCTTTGAGTTCATTCAACAGAACTTCAGGTACTAACACCATTTTACGACTCATTTTAGAAGGATCAAAAGTAAAGGAGCGGCTGCTGCGAATAAAAAAGAAAAAATACCTCCTTTTTGTTGTACTCATAAAGCTCTTCGTCTCTGGACAGATTGAGGTTGAATCAGTCTCCTTAAGATGTGTTTCTTAGGAGCTAGTTTGCGTTTCTGAGCCGAATGGAGAGGAAACACCCCTTTTAAAAGGTTGTAGACGATCTCACAAATTTTCAGAATACAATCTCCAGAACAATGTTTTAAAATCCCCGTTTTTAAGGACGAGGAATAGTGAGGGTCTGATAACACTCTTAAAAGAGGGGCATGCGCTTTTAATCGCTTACAATATCCCTTTTTCTTCTTGGCCATCTTTGAAAACAATGAAGAGAAATCTCTCATGTCACTCCCTTTTATACTGTTTTAAGGAGGGGCATACCCTCCGTGTTTGTCGCTCTCGTGTTTATCTCTATTTTTCTCTAGAACATAAATTTTTCCACAATATCGGCATTTATATCTCAGACCTTTAGGAAGTTGAGGTGTCGAGGTTGTCAAGGGCTTTGAGGTTGATCTCTCTTCCTTCAACATCAGCCTTCTTCTCTTTCTCTCTGGTAACCTGGCCCGCTCCATCCTCTTGATCCTGTCAGCGTCCATCTTCTCTGCATAAGACTCGGAGGAGTGTCCAGGAGATAGGTCATTGTTAACGAAAGTCTGTATATATTACAAAATAAAATACTTGAGTTCACAACATTATTGTAGTAAATTTTCATACATTAAATTTAATTTCTCATGAGTCATGATCTTTATTTTCCAACAAATTCTTAGTGTCCTATCTTTGAGTCTTATTATTGTTATTTCGATAAAAATGCAGAAAATATGTTGTAACTTCATTAAAATGTTGTATCAAAAATTTATCACATAAGTAATATACTACCGGAAATTCCCAGTAATTGTAAACATGTTGATGTAATAAATAGAATTTATTATATTAGTGCTTCAACAATACCAAATCTTTAATGTCTGAAAAAGTAAATGCAGAATGGCAGAACAAAGAAAATTAACAAATGTCAACATTTCAAATAATCCCAACAAGAAATAACAAGAACAGAAGTACCTGTCAAAATTCCAACTTGTATCACCAGAAATTTCAATAAACAGCAGAAAAGAAAGAACTGAACCATTAACAATATACCTCTGACAAGTATTTTCTACCCTCATTAATATATGCTGCTGTTGCTTTCACTCTAAAATCATTACTCTCACTTTCGCCATAATGGAGATGCTTCGGAACTCTAAGACATGTCTATCTATTGGCATGTTCACATGCCTGACTTGACCCTAATTCTACATATGAAGCACTTTTAGCAATGATTGGAGCAAAAATTTCATCAAGGCTATGACGTAACAATGGATCCTGCAACGGTACTTTATATGGCAAACTTCTATGAATGTAAGTTTCATTAGGTTTACGTTTATACCCACAAAACCTCCCATGACATTTGCTGTGGTCACCAAACTGATGTGGAACCAATGCTACCAAATTTTCTCGCATTCCCTCTTCATCACCTTGATTCTTTGCAAATATATATTTGATGCACTTTGCTAAATGCTGTTTTTTTTTACTTCTTTTAATAATCAAAACGTGTATAGAAGTAACATTAATGACAAAAGAAATGGTGCTTTCAAGCATTTCTGTGATTTAAACTTATAATAGAAAGGTGACTCAAACTTCTTTCTGTCATGAAAAGCTTGCAAAGTATGAGACTATAATTCCCTGGGTGAAATCTTGCACTTCATGGGACAAAAGCATTAAAAAAATTTTAGGGTCGGCACTATAAATTAGGGTCGGTCGGGAAAGCGGAAACAAACATTTTTTTTCTAGGCCTGATTTTACAGTATCTAACATTTCTAAGTGTTCCAAACTTATTTACATGAAATATTGTGAAATGAATGTCATACATACGTATTGAATAATCATATGGCTGTCTGTCATTATCCCAAGGTTGTATACATGCATTTTGTATGCATTTGTTTACCATGATCTTACCAATTTGCAAATGGAAATCCTTCACAATTTAAAACTACTGTTCAATTTAATATGAAAATGCAGAGTACACATAGACTGGGATACAGACAACTTCTTCAACAGTATTTTTTTATTTTTAATATAAAACAGGCCTATTCATTCAGGTAGATTTTTTTCGTGCAAATCTGGTGTTATTATACATGAATATATCGACTTATTGGCCCATTGTAATATGCGGTATGTAAAGTGAAAGTAGACCTGTAGACACGTTTCATTGTTTGTGCAACAGCTAGTGCGAAATAATCCAGCTTCTTCTGACTTCAAAATCATTCACTATTGTAGTGATTTGCGAAAAAAATGTGTCTTTTATTGTTTCCCCCGTTTTTAATTGGTCATTTATGTTTGTTTTTTTCTTCCAAGCACCTAGCTGTATTTGACTAGGTCCTCAGTACCCCCTTGCTTGTCGTAAAAGGCGACTAAATGGGGCGGTCCTTCGGATGAGACCGTATAAACCGAGGCCCCGTATCACAGCAGGTGTGGCACGATAAAGATCCCTCCCTGCTCAAAGGCCCTGAGTGCCGAGCATAGGCCTAAATTTGCAGCCCTTCACCGGTAAATGTGACGTCTCCATATCAGTGAAATATTCTGGAGAGGGACGTTAAACAGTATACAATCAATCAATCAATCATTGGAATCTTCTTTATTGACTAAGAGTCGCATGCCCTTGATGTTGAGAGACGAATTTTGTAAGAGTTGATGTAATTCCTCTGTTTCGTCCAAGTATCTGACTTTGGGTAATAACAACCGTTGAGCAAATTTTCCCCACAGACAATTTAAAAAGAGTTTAGCAATGGTTCTTCTCACTGGATTCTTCTCGATACTGATCCTATCCATCATGAATCCTTCTTTGTCGAAGATTTGTCGAATGTAATCTTGTTCTTTTTCTGAGGTCTTACAGTCGGGGGGAAATCCGCACGCTTCCTGTTTGATCTTGAGGAAGGTATTGATGTACTCTTTAAATAAGTTTTGACTGCTTTCTTTAAAATGCCACACTTCGTAAATTCGCTCTAAGGTATACCCCATGTCCAGGGCTTTATGTAATTCGCTCGTCACCCAAGTACCCGTGAGACTACGTTCCCGATCGGTGTGTTGACATTGATGTTGAGAAGTAGAGTCTTGTTGTTGGGCACAAGTGCGACATAAGGGAAATAATAACTTACCTCCCGTCCGATAAGGTAATACGGGGTGAAAGAGGCCTCGGGGTGGTAAGACCCGACAGTGATTGAGACCGAAATAACTTCTCACGTCCTGGAAGTCGTCTGTGATGATTTCGGGATGCCCTAGGGGAAAGGGTCTGTGTTTCAACACGTAAGGGTATAAGGAACACACGTCCACGTATCTCATGTCCCCTTCTTCACAATATAATTTAGTGGCATTGCTCCGGCCTCCGTACAGCCCTTCTCGAGTTTTCAAAGGATCCGGAATGTCCAGATCTCGTACAAATTGCTGTAAACTCTCATCTTGTTGCACTTGCTGATCGAAATCGTGCTCCCAGGTATTACACACGTTGTACCCCATGTCCTTTAAATCCGCAGTCCTTCTGAGAGTTTTCTCGTGTAATTGTTGGTAAGTAAATTGGGTCCGGTGAGGATGAGTTTCCGTCTGTAAACTGGGATAGCAAGTGGGGCATCCGTGCCAATAACACCCGTAAAATTCGTAGACCGTACGAGTCGCTTCCTGGTATCCATCGACGGTATAATTTCCGATCGGGACTTCGCCTCCGTTTCTGGCATGTCGTATGTAACATCCATTCTGATGACTCATCCAGGTGAGCCACCGACAGGCTTTTGCCGAATATTGTCGTGCCGGTTCATACCCGAGGTTCGGAATGATGGCAATGGTGTCTTCAGGCATGAAATTTCGACGGTAGGCTAAATTAGCAGCACTGGCAAACGTGATGGATTCCTGGAAAGGGTCCACGTTGACCAACTTCTTGAGGGTGCTTCTAAACTGTGCACAGCATTGGCGTAAAATGTCGACGTCTGAGATACAATACCCTACGATCTCTTTCTGGAAATCAAACACTTTTCCCCTCTGTTGGTCGTACCATTGGAAAAAAGCTTTTCGTCCACTGGTAGACATTTCGTCCGGTTTGTAGAAATCGGCCGGTGGATAAGGTCCCACGTAATTCTGGTTCTGTTCCGTATTAAAAAAGTGAAGGAAATAACCTTTCTTCAATTCGTTCATTCCGAAAGCGGAGGGCATCTTGGCCAATGGAAAGGTTAAGAAACTATACGAGTCGATGAATTTGAGTCCACATATTTCCATGTACAAGATCTTACTCCCGTTCATGATCACGTTAGGTTTCAGGGGAGCAGAATGCACTATGTAATTCAAAATGAATTGTCCGTCGTATCCTTTGAAGTTATGGGCGATGACCTGAAGTGGGTTGAAATAACCAGTCCATGAACTTCTTTAAGGTGTCTGGTCCTTGAAATAGGTGCTGACGGAGTCCCATGTGTTGACAATGAGGACAAGGATGGTCTATGGGTAAGTCATCGCAATGTTGACAGACGCGATGTGCCACACACAGATTAGGAACGTGAATGCCCGATTCCTGAGTGCATTCGAAATCGAAATAAATGTAAAACTCTAAGGGGTCTTTTCCCTTGTTCTTCTTCTTCTTGGGTTTCAGTTGTACGTAGCACCGATGATCGGCATCGACGATTTTCTTACAGATCTTACACTGATTCTGATCTCCGCATTTGTGATGAGGTAATAATTTCTTAGGTATCCAGGACTGACACTTCTCGCATAGCCCCATTAAATTGCAGACAGTAGTGGTGGTTTTCTTACTATGAGGTCTTAAATGATTTTCGTAGCAGGTCCTGTTCTTAAACATTCCTTGGCAATCCCGACATTTAATCTCGATCCCTTCATCGGGACATTTAGGGTGTTTTCATAAACAAAAGGGACAGCGATGAGGGCACTTGGACCGATGTTCTGTGACATGACTGTACCCCACGTCGCAATGATCACAGTAGTAGGGGTTCCCCGTCACTCCCGGCATGGATATGATGGCATCGCAATGACGGTTGTCTAACAAAATGTTCAAACAAGTTCCATCTCCCCAGCCTTTGAAGATGCGCTCTAAACAGAGTTTAGTCGAAGTAGACTTGAACTGAAATATTTTCAGTCGATACTGAGGAACTAATACCTGTTGTAATTTCGTCCACTCTGCATATCCACAAACTTGAGTGATATCACACCCGGCTTGTTCCATGAGGGCTATGGCTTCGTTCTTCTGGTCTATGTATTGAACGCCTGACCTCATGCGTTTCCATCGTTTTTCCCATTCCGGGTCTGGATGTTCGGGTTTCTGACTTGTAATCGAGTGACGACGATGGCTCTAGCCAAACAAAATTGATCATGGGGATTGACGATCCGAACGATGGCTCGTTTATTGTTCTTCAAAGTTTCTTTATTCACTTGTAGATGTTTCGTTCTGTCTCCACCACTCCCCTCGGGATTCTCAATGTGTAACAGATCGAATTCCGTGGAGCCGTCGCTCAGTTTGAACTCCTTTTTAGATTGTTGCACGTCTTGTATTTTTTTTTAAAATGACGTCTACGTTTAAATCTTTACATTGGGTAAACTCGTACGAAATGTCTGATTCCAGAGAATGGTGATGAAGGTTCAGGCGGAGGTAATCGTTAGGATTACATTGCATTTCAGATTTGAAGTCTTGTAACATGTTTCTGAATAATCGCCGAACGAATTCTGTGTTTTCTTCTTCTTCTGGAAATTCATCGAAATGGACGATATATCTATTTTCATGCGCTTTAAATTTTGGAGAGCTCTTTCCTTGAGCTAGTCTCATGTGATAATACTCAGAAATGGGGTTAGGTGGTAAATCTATTTCTCTATCGGTACTTTTTCGTTTCAAAATTCGTTGAACCTGTACCTGTTTTTCTCTAGTAGAATCTATGTCTATCAGCTGATGGCTCTGAGGGTAAAATGAACCCAGAGTGAAAGAAAAACCGTATTTATACAGTGGATGACGTCACAATGCATAGGTAAGTTTTTGCACACGGCACTTTATAGAGGGTGCAAACAGGTATATAAGAAAACACAGGTAAAAAGGTATATTTCTTTTGCACACGACCCTCAGTTTTTTTGCACACGGCACTTTATAGGTGATGCAAACAGGTATATATAAGAAAACGTAGGTAAAACGTTTTTTTTTTTTTTTTTTTTTTGCACACGGCCCTAAAATAATCCTATAGTATATAAACCAGAGCTGAACATGAAGGATCATTCTGTGTGAGTACTTGGAAGTTGAAAGAAGTAAAATATGGCAGAGGAAAATACAAAGGACACTGTACCAGAAACACAAGATTTTATGGACGTAGATGAAGGAACCTTACTATGTAGGATTGTATTTGAAATGAATACTATCCTGGAGGATTTAAAAGAAGTGATCAAAGAGATTCGTTATCTAGCAAGGGAGGCAGACCAGGAAAAAAAATAAAAAAGAGTCCACCCAGTACTCACAAGAGGAAACTACCCCAGAATATTTGATATGCCGTATCCTAAATAAACAGAAAGAAGTGGTGAGAGAGATTAGTGATCTAGGAAGGGAAGCAGAACAGTTAGTGAAAGAAATAGCCTACAAAAAGGAGAAAAATAGAGGAGTGTCCACCCAGAACACACAAGAGGAAACTACCCAAGACCAGTGAGAAGGGACAGAAGAAGAAACAGAAAATGTAAATTGTATTTTTCACTTGAATAAAAATTGAAAAAAAAAATGAAAAAAATCTGTGTTAGTATTCTTTTTCAGTAAAAAATCAGTTCAAACCGGTTAGGCTGGCTAGACTATAGGCTGTCTAGACTGTAAATGAAAAAGTGTGACGTCATAATCACATTGTATTTATACAGTGAATGACGTCACAATGCATAGGTAAGTTTATCGTACATTTTTGCACACGGCACTTTACAGAGGGTGCAAACAGGTATATAAGAAAACACAGGTAAAAGGCATATTTCTTTTGCACACGACCCTCAGTTTTTTGCACACGGCACTTTATAGAGGATGCAAACAGGTATATATAAGAAAACGTAGGTAAAACGTATTGATGCACAGGGCCCTTACAGTAAAGGTATATAAACCACATAATGACATTCTTGACTCGTTGCCAAAAAATCGTAGTAGCAACGTTGTGAATCGTAGTAGCAGCGTATAGTAAAAAACTATATACAGTGTAAACACAGTGTAAGTGGGCCCCCCTGTATTTAAGGGAAATAGGTTAGGGTTAAAAGGGGTTAGGGATAGAGGCCTTAGGGGAAATTAGGGATAGTTAGGGTTAGGGGATAGGGTTAAGGGAAATTAGGGTTAGTTTCACTTTTGTTTCTTGGTAATGAGGTTTTCAAAAAATGAAGCTAGACTGTGAATGAATGCGTGACGTCATAATCACATTCTTGAAATGTTTTTTGCACACGGCCCCAAAAGTATTATACCTGTATAGTTAGCATAAACAAAACGTAGTACCAACGTATAGTGTTAACACAGTGTAAACAACCAGTATTTAAGGGGGACTATATGTAATGAATTAACCCACCTATCCCCCCAAATCTACACTCTCCTGACCCAGCTATCTCCCAGGGGGGACTGCACTCAGTTGATCCGGCTATCCCCCCAGTGGATGCACTCAGTTGACCCGGTCATCCAGTCTGCTTCCGGCTAGGACATTTCTGGCTTGCCCACTTCCGCTTCCGCTAGGGCCCACTTCCGCTTCCGCTAGACCACTTCCGGCCACTTCCGCTTCCGCTAGCCCACTTCCGTCCACTTCCGGTAAGCCCACTTCAGGTTCAACCACTTCCGGTTATGACGTCACTTCCGGGCTATCTAGACGGTTTATACTACTGTTGGAATATTGGAATTTGATCATTGTCAATTATGGATAAATAAATCAATTTTTTTTTAGAATAAAATGTAGTCCAATTTTGAGGTTTGGCACATGGATTGGCGGAAGTAATAGCATGTAAAATAAGGAATAACTGTCAGATTTTTCTATTTAATGACGATGATCAATCAATTGGATTGACTGATATTTTTTTTCGGCGTTTATGCAAATTACATTGCAATCCATATCGAATGCATTCGATTGATAACATCATGAAATCGGAAAAAAATAATTCCGTAAATAAATCAACAGAATGTTTATCATTAATATTAAGCTCTTTGACAGCATGGCATAGGCGTACTAAATGTACTAAGAAATTAAAAGATATAAATATACATAAATACAAAACTCTTTTTTTATATTTCATTTTTGTAAAGCTATTTTATTAGAACATGACTTTAAGAGTTCATGTAATTGGATTTAATATACCACAAAATAGGTAAAAAAAATCATACCAATTCAGGCATCCATATTTTTGTTTGTATCGTCTGTCATTAAATCAAATCTAAGAAACCCCTTGCTCTAAAATGAGGATTATTATAGGGGACATCTGCAGATGTCATTGTCCCAAAATTATCTTGTTGTCATGTTTGTTTTAAATGAATAAAAGTTGTTTTTTTTTTTAATTAAAAAGGAAATAACAGGGAGATATGACATTTTTACTATGGTATCGTATGGTATTGCTATCAATGCCAAGCAATCATACAGAACTCAAATTATCCTGCTTCAGACAAAGAACTTTTTTCGGTAGTAACCAATATTTGCTCCCAAAATCAAACTTTGACGGAGTAAAATTTAATTATGTTTTAAAACAGCGGGATTCATGCTGACTTCAAAGCACTGAATGTTTTCGTCACCAATGACGTCATATGTTTAAAATGACGTCAGGAAAATAACGCAAACCTAAATTTTCCATGATTTCTATAGAAAAATGTAAAAATTACATCAATATTTTGAATAAAACTCAACGAACGCAGGTGTGTTCAGGCTCAATATTTTGATATAATGTGTAGAATAACTATATTAATTAAATATACAATTAATGTTCCTGAACAGACATGCGCTCTATAAATTCTATAAATAGAATTGTTGAATTTTTGTCCTTTTTCGGAAAAAAAAAATGCAAAATCAAACGAGTTTGTGACGTCAGAAATTAAAATAATTTGTCAATTACCTACTTTGATATGAATTATTAATTTTTATTTTTCATACAATTTAAACAATGAATACAACACTTTTTTAGAATTTTTCAAAATTCAATTTTTTGTGGGGGCAAAGATAAGAATTATATATCGAATATAGTTCTTAGAAGATTACTGATTGGATAAAAGCTAATCACTTGACGCCTTAAAATTTTCCGTCGAGGAGTAATATGAAAATCTAGCACGCAATGTCGTTTGAATCATTGTTATTGTTATGGCGGCTTAGAAACGTTTTGCGTAAGTAGATGTTAACGTAGAACATACGTTGTATAACATCTTAACTAGTGAATGTGTTGAGCCTGTGCTAGATACTTTTTGTTGTCATAATTAATAAAATGTCACTTTTTCCCGTACTTTACAGCTTCAATTGAAATGGTAGGAAATACTGCATCTTGAAATTCACAAAAGTCAATTCAAAATCATGCCAAAATAATATAAATTCAATTTATATATTTTTGGGTTATGATACTTAATGAGAAAATATTTCTGGAATTAAAGAAACCTACAAGTACGCACCTTTCATTTACTAGATCTTGACCTTAATTAAGTTGACAAATCCAAGATCTTATGTATTGATGAAATTACAATGTATACAACTTACTAATAATGTGAAAGGTATGTATCTATTTTTGAAGGAATGCAAAAATCTTAAAAAATCTTCAGTAGCCAAATAAATAGTGTAATATATTGATGAATTGTGTCTAAGTCAAAGATGTATGTGTTGTAGATCGTGCAATCGTTTGCACATTTTTTATATTTATCATGAATTGATATGCATTTCTTTTCATAATTATCTGTTGCTTATTTATATTCTTGGTGATGATTACAATTTTTCTATCAAATATTATATTTTTGAATAAAAAATACAAATTTTGGTAAATATTTTTAATCTGAAAGTAACCCCAAACAGACCTTTGATAAAAATCCTGTGTAAGTGCTAAAAGGTCAAGAATATCAACATCGGTAAATAACCTACATGTATCTTTCATTAGTAAGAAGGGGGGTATATTTTTATCATTTTTTGTAATCATTTGGATACGTTCTTCATCATATTAAAGATTGATAACATTGTGACAAAGACTTCTGAAGAAATATTTA
Source organism: Saccostrea glomerata (assembly GCA_003671525.1). Classification (NCBI taxonomy): domain Eukaryota; kingdom Metazoa; phylum Mollusca; class Bivalvia; order Ostreida; family Ostreidae; genus Saccostrea; species Saccostrea glomerata. The sequence goes on from PRKT01000502.1 coordinate 181,504, forward strand.
CAAATGTAGGGTGGAAAATTAACAAGAAATATACTTCATTTGCCTATTTTGTTTTTAATGTGGACTTATCTTTTATGTAAATTGAATAAAAAACAAATTATTCTTGAGAATTGTTGCTTAATATTGTTCAGTTAATTGAGTCTATAAATGACGATGTTTGAAGATGTTTTTTTGTGATTTTTCATTTTCTCTTCTTGGCAAGTACCCCAAAAATGTGTAGTTACAGTATGTAATTACCATACCAAGTTTCAAAGGCTGTACAAGATTTAAAAACAAATCAAAGATATCATGAGCTTTTGTCTTATTGATAAGCAAATACTAATTTATCATTTTCATAAGTTTGAAAATCTTGTGACAAAGACTTTTCGGACATAGGTTCTACCTTAAATTTCTTGTTAAGATATTTTATGTTGATTCTTATTGGATTACAACTTGATATTTTCATAAGATGCCTATGTATTTTTTTAATATTTAAAAAGGTCTTCAGCGGGATTAATTCGTAACACAGCCAGTTAGTGACCTAATAGGGAGTTATACAGGGTGTGAAATGGAAATCCGTATTGGGACTCGTCTTCGCCACGCCCAATACGGATTTCCATTTCATATCCTGTATGACTCCGTATTATGTCAATAACTATTTAACTAATGATATTGGGATATGATTTTGATTTTGATTTTTATCTTTGGAGGTTCCATTTTAGAGAATATATATTGGGATCCTCTTTCATTTCCATGATAACATTGGTTTACCACAGAAGAAAGCTATTAAATTATTTTCGTATTAATTTTGTTATGTAATATATTGTATTGTACATTTGTTTACCATGGATGGGATATGTAGGCAAACGTGCACTTGATATGTAAGTTAAGCTCTTGATTTTAAATCCGTTACAAAAAAAAAACGACTGAGTAATGGATCAGGTTTTCTTACAGACCGCGTACTATGGAACCCCATTGCTGATTGATTGATTGATTGTATATTGTTTAACGTCCCTCTCGAGAATTTTTCACTCATATGGAGACGCCACCACTTGCCGGTGGAGGGCTACAAATTTTGTCCTATGCTCGGCACTCAGGGCCTTTGAGCAGTGAGGGATCTTTATCGTGCCAGCACCTACTGCGACACGGGGCCTCGGTTTATACGGTCTCATCCGAAGGACCGGTCTCCACGTCCCGCAGTGGGATTCGAACCCGCGACCTAAGGATTGACTCCTTACTTCGCGACTCTAGAGCAGACGCTCTAACCACTGCGCCACGCGGGCGACACCCCATTGCTGAATTATCTTACGAGTCTTCGAAATAATGAAATAGAGTAGAGATATATGCCATAGGATGTTTATCTTGAGCAATAAATAAATTACAATAATTTGGTGGTTACCGATGCTTAAACATAATATGATTGTATCAGTATGATGATGTAGCTTTGCAATAAATCATTTATTTTTTTTATTAAAATGTACACTAAATGCTTTGAGCACTACAACTGCATGATATGTCGTGTTTTATTCATATTCCAGGTGTGCATTTGAATTATATGCTCTACATACTTCATTATGCGGATTTATTTTAGAACGAGTACGTTCTTTTTTCCATTAAAAATTCCATTTCATTATTACTCCTACAAATAAGAGCCTCGGTTAACGTCCCTACGCTCCTTATATACCACCCGAAGGCATTTTTTTAACAAGCTTGTTCCGCCTTACATTTTGGCGTAACGTATTCAGCGTGAAATAAACTGTTACCAAGTAATTTTCGGGTACCTAGACATGTTTTCATGGGGTATGAGAGTCACACGAAATTTTAAAATCCATTTTATTCAATGTGCATTTTAGTTAATCAATGAAAATTGTCATTATTCCAACTTGTCACCAGAAGTACTTTCGTTTTGACTTCACATCAATTTTCCGGATTACTAGTCAGAAAACGAAACTTTCGTTGCGTTAAACTAGTTTAGTTTTGTCTTAACTTTTTTCAATTTCTGCTTCGATTTAAGAAATATGGATTTATTGCTAATACGAGAGGTAAACGTGTGGTAAGCCTAGGTTTTATCGTAAATATTGAGTATTTTATTATTTCGTACTATTTGGTAACATACAAAGCGTTATTTTTTTTAATTGAATAATTTATTTCCACTATGGGTTTCAGTGGCGAGAATTTTTACAATGTATGCTACAGTTTACGCGGCGCCAAGTCAAAAGTATCTCGCCGTGAACCTCTAGCAAGCTGGGATATTTCATTAATTGCTGTAGGTATTTCAATTATATGGAAGGAGTTATGTATTATATGCAATGATTACTTTATTGTCATGAGGCTGGTAGATCGGAAATTTTTCAACTTTATATGTGTGGATATTACTACCCGTGAGATAAACCTAATATGTTTTATCCACGGGTAGGTGCTTTATCAATAGCACTTCAGCTCCCTTCAAGATTCATCTTTTTCAAAACTTTGATTTGTTATTACTCATGCGTCACAAAATAATTGATATTGAAGAATTTTTTTAAAGCTACAAAAACACTCCTACAAGAGAAGAGTAAAGTTTTTGCATATCCATATCGTTTAATGTAAAGACGAATATTAACCCCCAACCCCC
>PRKT01000502.1:186054-377905 GCA_003671525.1 Saccostrea glomerata
ATAATTCGAAAAGAAAGGGAATGTGGTGGCCGTGCTTTCAACGATTCCTTTCAGATCGGAAAAATTCATTTCTCGGAATACTGTGCTTTAAAATTGGTTGTGTAGTGTGCAGGAAATGGCGAAAATGCTAAACCTTAATTAACGTTCGTAGCAATGGACAAAAATAAAGTTTTTTAAATGTTGCAAAAGCACACAGTGATATACTTGTAGCAGGAAACTAGGAAAAATAGTTTATGTTAAGATGTGCTTAAGGACAGATGATACAAACAATTTTTTTCTTTGAAAAAGATTAAATATCATGTCACAAGTTTAGAAAAGTGGATGGTTCTTAGATTTTTTTCTCCGAAGAACAGAAATATGAAAAAGACATGGAAAATATTATTAATATTTCAATGAAAACACAAATATAGACAAATCACATTCAGTAAAGGTTTACAGGTAAAAATAAATTTCAGAATATGTTATCATGGCGCTTAAAGTGTAATATAAACTTAAGAAAAATATACCGATCCAGGTGAATTTTATTAGGAAAAGCTAAATGGTTAAAATCAGATTATGTGATATTGCCAATTTTTTGTAATTTTGATCTTCCTCTTAAAATTCACCTGGCTTGGTATATTTTTCTAAGGTTTATATCACACTTTTAACACCAGGATAACATATTCTGAAATTCATTTTCACCTGTAAACCTTTACTGAATGTGATTTTTCTATATTCGTTTTTTATTGAAATATTACTAATATTTTCCAAATATATTTCATTTTCCAGTTCTTCGGAGAAAAAATTCTAAGAACCATCCACTTTTCTAAACTTGTGACATGGTATTTAATCTTTTTCAAAGAAAAAATTTGTTTGTATCATCTGTCCTTAAGCTGTGTTGCCGATTCTTAATGAAGACTTAACAAAAATTAAAAAAAAATGTATAGCTTCATGAATTATTATTTGTTAATACCTGAGATTAAAACTAAAATTTCTTTCTTTGATTCTTGAATTATACATCATTGAACAGTTGAAATAGCAGAAAAAGTATGGGCAATTATTTCCAGTATTTCTGTTCAACTTTCACAACCGGCATGTAGATATGTTTTTATTTATTTATTTATTTATTTTGTGGGGAGGGGTGACAAATTCGTCATAACTTAAAAAAAAGCATGAAATGCAAAATAAAAAAAACACATATCACAATTAAGTATCCACATCAAATAATGTAAAGCCCTCAAATTTTTACTGACACCCACAACCTATAATCCATAAGAACCCAATCATTATGAAAAACCCACAATATATAAAACAATGGAAAGGAACAAGATTCTCACAACATATATTGAAGAAAAAATCCTTTTAATAAGGGCCACACAGCATATCCTCCAAACATACTCATATGATATATCCGAGGAAATTATCACATATTCATTATAAACGAAATCAACCGCACACAATAAAATACAAAATGCTTCTAATGAAGATAAAGGAATATATGTGATGGTTATGGCATTCCATATAATATCGACGAATTTTTTTTTAGAGCATGTCATGCTTATTGGATGCCGACGTTTTTCAGGTAGGTCGTGAATATCTTGATAATAATCAGAACAAAGAAGCAGAGACGCAAATAGTCGATGCTGTTGTTTAGTTCAATTAGCAAATTGCAAAATTATTGATAAATGACATTACCGTCAAAGGTAATGTTGCATGTTGCGCATGAACGCATGGTGTTTTAAAATAAAATCTGTTTTTTTTTATCTTACTACCGAGGCACATAGTTTTCTAGTTTTCTTTATTTGAAGAATTTTTTTTACATTTGTTTTTACCTTACTTCAAACAACATTTTATCAATAACCCTGTTTCGTTTTCTAAATATCCAAAAAAGTGAGATAATTGACATCATATGAGGGCTTTCTAGGTTATTTTTAAACTTTAAAAGGTAGCCACAAATATTTTAGTTTCGCAGGTATTTCAATGCAGTAAGCGATATATCTCTCTGCTTTATCATGAGATGGAAATAAAAAAACATAAAGGGAAGACGGTTTTTTAAACGCAGTGTTCATGCGGTCTTTGCTTACGTTTAAATGCACATTGTTGCTGCTCAGAAAGCAGGAACACATTTTCCGAGGTCAAAATATTTTCTTCATTAAATGATTTAACAGATACAGATGTTAGAGTTACAGATAAAACCCCTTATTTTATGATTATAAAATGTTATTCAAATAAAGAACAACTCTTGCCCCTATATACCCTCTTGAATGTGTTAATTTTGATGAGACGATATGGATTCCATTGTAGGGTCGATACATTTAAAAGCCAAGTACTATTGTGCTTCAGGTTTTGTCAAAGGTCAACATGTCTAAAAAATTTATTTTACAATAGCTCCAAAACTATGGGTGATATAAAGTCAAAATGTTTACAGTTTATAAATATATCATTGATTAATAGATGGAAAGTAACACTTGATAACAAATATTTTTTAAAAAATATTTTTTGAGAAAAAAATGTTTCAGAAAATGTGCATATTTAAAAAAATTGCACCTGCTTAATCCTGTCTTTCTTGTGAAAACCATCATTGCAGAAATAATATATGTTTATCATTGAAGGGCAGGTTGGATGTGAATGGTCTCTGAAAGGCTGTTATTGAAATCATGACATGTATAAAGACAAGACCCTTATAGAATCCGCCATTTGCAACATGTACTTTCACTTTCAAGTCTTAACATTTGGACAAAATAAACAGGGAAAACAACTTTCCAGAGGCTATTTAAGTCCAACTTGCCCTTCATTGATAAACATATTTTGTATCTGCAATAATTGTTTTCACCAAGGGCGCAGAATTAATTAAGTGTTTTTTTTGCAAATATGTGCATCTTTAAGAAGAATTTTTCTCAAATAATATTTTTTCCAAGTATTTTTTTTAATCAAATGATACTTTCTATCTGATAATCAATAAAAAAATTATAAACTGAAAAAGTTTTAACTTTATACCTCACATAGTTTTGAGGCTATTGTAAAAATAAATTTTTGTACATGTTGACCTTTGACGAAACCTTAAAGCTGAACACGACTCGTAAATTGGCATACGCCATTTTTGATAGCATTATCTACGATACATCAATACTAGGGTATACTGGTCGTATTCGTGTCACCTGACTGCTTTATTGTGGAATGGCGACCCGTGTTTGTGCTGGTTATCTTACATTACCTTTGTTTATATTTTGTTGCAGTTACGTTTATCCATGTTGTTTGTATACTGCACTGCCTTTTACAACTATAATTGTAAATTTATTTGGCATCTTACTTCCTTGCATAAGACGAAGTATTACGTTATTATTCTCGCTACCAAGTCCTGTATAGCATACGTCCGTCTTCACCGGTGTCGACTGATTAAACTGAACAGTCTCTAATTCTTGCCCTATTTATAGGGGTCTGCAGAGAAGCGAGTCTCGAGAACTAAAATGGCGGACACAATACTTTTACGAATCGTGTTCAGCTTTAATTCATAATTTCATGTAACGCAAACAATTTGTATTTAACAAAATTATACACAGTCATTTATCTTGTTCTAGAGAATGGTAAAGTCAACGTTAAGAATGATGCATGGAACTTGGGTTGAGATCGCTTTCTTTCTTTTAATGGTATGTATGCAATGCAAAACCGACTTCAAATTAAGCAATATAAATTTTTTTATAGAAAAAGAAAAAAAATATAGATATATATCCGAATATATGAGATACCGACCAGAATGAACAAAGTCCATTGAAGGACAATTAATTCGTATTAATGGATTGTATACTGTTTATCGTCCCTTTCGAGAATTTTTCACTCACATGGAGACGCCACCACTTGCCGAAGGAGAACTGCAAATTCTGTCCTGTACTCGGCACTCAGGGCTTTTGAGCAAGGAGGGATCTTTTTCGTGCCAGCACCTACTGCGATCCGAAGGACCGGTCTCCATGTCCAACAGTGATATTCGAACCCGCAACGTCAGAATTGACTGCTTACTTCGCGACTCTAGAGCAGACGCTCTAACCACTGCGCCACGCGGGCGACATGTCCATTGAAGAACATCTGGGACAGTTTAGAATCAGAACAAATATTAATCTAAACATGTGTCCTGTAAATTGATACACTCATACCTGGAAGTTCTTAGCTTTAGATTACATCCTGAGTTTTCCCTTCACATTTATAATCAGTCCTTGCGATTTTATAAAGTTTCGTTCTTCTCGAGTCGGTTTAGTGAAATGAGCCCCACATGGAAGAAATTGTATAGGTTTTCTGGTTGATTACACACGTATTTACGACTGGCAAACGCATCAGCATTTAAAAAAAAAATATAGAGGACAGAAACACGTAAATGATATAATTAGTGTTCAAGATTCCAGGAATAGGCACTAAAGCAGGTTTGGGCATATTTCTCTGAATGATACCTTTTCCCTTTGTAGAAGTTTTTTATAAACGTATGGTACGTCTTAATGAATCACGGTTTTGCTTGACTGAAAATTTCCTATTCTTTATTTTACTTACTTTGAACTGTATTAAAAGCAATATGAGATGCTGTATAATTGATAATATATAATAACTATTTCAATTACAAAAAATATCATTAATGAACTTTTCTTTGATAATTATTTATAAGCTTCGATTGAATCAAAATAATTACAGTTATCGCCCTGTATTATATTGATTTCTTGAAAAAAATAAAAAACTATAAATTTCTTATAAAACTATATACTGTTGAGTGAAAAATATTCATGATGATTTTAATTTAGCTTTGTTCACGATTTATTAATTGTCCAAGAAATTAAATCCATCGTGAATGTTATTATTGGTTTTTGATAATGTTAAATTGCTTATAAGAAATTTTGAATTAACTTCTAGCCGCGTGAAATTAAAACAATCAAGATCAAGAGATATCATGAATTTTTAACACCGTGGGATTAAACAACTTAGGGTATTTGATTGGATAAAGAAGTTTTATTTTCTTTGTTATATTGCTTTATCATAGTCTAATTGATCATGAAAAATAACGTGAATAAGCTACATACAGATTTATCATAATGATACATTTTAACAGTAAATATTTTGTTTTAAAAAATACAGCACATATAATTACTTTAAAGTACAATTACAAGTTTATTAAGTTTACATTTCACAATCTGTAAATTTAATCCCCATGGAATAAACGCTCTACCAGGATATCGTATATATACAACGCATGCAATTTTATCCTATAGGTCTATATTACATCTGCAAATACTGAGTCCTGTCCAAAATTAGGACTGTCAGTTGAAAATGTTCCTTCTTGTCCCAAAGATGGTGGACAGTGGAAAGCTCGAGCTGAAAGAAAACGGTGTTCTCGATATCAGCAGTGCCTAAATGTTGGAGAAATTTTTTACCACTGCGTGATAAATTTTGACGGCAACAAAGCTCTTGAAATCTGTGCTCCAAAAATTCACATAGTAGGTAAGAGAACATCAAGTATAACAGGATTTCTCTTTTTTCGGGGTAGAAATGTTCAAAAGCTAGTTTAAAAAATTAAATAGTAACCTTTTATGTACATGTATCAATAAAATAGCCTGAATAAGTCTAGCACGATTGAGCTGTTCCAAGTAGCCATCCTTTATGTAATGTGACCGAATTTTACAACACAATAGCAAACAATGTTGCAAATAAAAGCCGTAGCGAACGGCATGTCTACATTTAATGGAAACAGTTTGAGTTCCCTCCCTTATGTTTATGGACACTATTGTTAAAGAAAAATTATATCTTTGACTTTCACATGAGGGAAACAAAAGTTATACACACAGGGAAGTAATATAGCCACTTTCATAAATATTCATAAAAGTACAAGCAACATTAAGGAATTAAAATATTTCTGTAGTTTTAACATCAGGTGTATCAAGAACTTCTTTTTTTTCATAGATAAACATAATGTATTGAAAAAAAAAGAATCAAAAATTCTCTTCCTGGTTGTTTATAAAGAAGACATTCAAATAAAATATGATGTAAAATTCACTTTAAGTTTGACAGTTCAGACAATAGGTATTAAGAGTTTTTTTTAAAATATATATTAGAGAGATGTGGATTTTGTATTTTTTTTTCTTGAGAACCGTTGCATATAAAAACTTCTTAATAATGTGCTTCTCAATTTGTAATGTACTGAATAGAAATGCATTGTAAGGCTTTTACATTAACAATTCTTATATGTTTTGTTATTTATTTATTTCTTAACATTCAATTATTTGAATAAAAAAGAGCTTTAAAATGTACAATACTTAAAATATGGTGCAAAAAACAAATGTAATTTTATCATTGCTACTTATATTACAATTTCTTTTTTTTTTTTTTTTTTTTGACAAGAAAAAAAAATTCTTTTATTTATTTCTGAATTTACAAATGAAATAGATGAATGTTTTGTCTAAAGATAACTAAACAAATTTGAAGCATTGCCTTTAATATAAGGACAGCAGTAGGAAAGGGACAAAGTTTGCAAACTCTTTTATATTAACTATCGCCTGGAGAAAAAAATCATTTTGCTACGGTTATCAAATACTAAATTTTGCACTTTATTTATCCCGCACTGTGACAGAATATTCAAATCAATTTTTTTTTTCGAATATTCATGGAGAGCATTCATTAGCGTGTTTGATGATTCGATAATTTATAAAATTGATAATTCTAAGTTTTTGTGAATTGACACTTAATATTTAACTAAATAAGGTCCCTTGTTAAATCGCGTCAATTCATTTTTTCTTTACCATATCTACAACTTGTGTTAAAAGTGATAAACGTGTATTAAAAGGAGCCCTAGGGATGTGTATATAATGAAACCTAGATTTTAAATTTTTAGATTTTGAATATTGATAACATTTTATTCGAGAGAGGGGCATTAGTTTGACACAAAATATCTAAAATACGAGCATATTAAAATAAGCAAGAATGAAGACAAGCGCATCGAATTGTTTAGCATATGTTTCGTTTGGGAAGGGAATATTAATTAAGGTAAAATGTGAGTAAAGATAATCTCATCTCAAAATATCTATTGCATTATTACTTCCAGATCCTATAAAAGAAACTTGCCCAAGTCGAAATAAAATGGCTCGTTTTTCCGGAAATTCCCAACTGCTTACCAAATGTTTTTTTTTTGTTTGATGCAGTTTATACAGTGTATATAAAAACATGAATTGAAAACATGTACATTTGTAACCATTTTTAACATATTATTTCATATGAGGTACAAATTCATTATTTTAAAACGTTTTAAAGAAAATACGAGGGTTTTCCAAAAAAATCGAGTGCAATCTGAATTTCCATCAATGAAAATTCAATCTTACTAACTTGATTTTTCATAGGAAATATTTTGATAAACAAATGTTACAGGTATATAAAAAAAAACATTTATTTCAACAAATACGTCATTGTCGAGAAACTTTTTGGACAGCCCTCATTATGAACCGATATGATATTAAGGTAACGACTTTTAATCTTCAAAATTCACAATTGAAAGGCCACATAACCCTGTGCCTAAAAGAGTCAATTAAGTCCTTAAACTTTGTCATAAGTCAGTTTTTATGCATTCCTGTCAGAAATGCCTCAGTCAAAAAAATCCTCAATTTGGAAGAAAGATCTTTAAACCTGAATGATGTAGGTTAAGGGGTGAAACATCTAAAATTTTCATTAGCATCTAAAAAATGTGTATTTAAAACAAACAGATGAATCTCTATGGCTATAAATTAATGTTAAGTACTTTTTATTTATGCATTTCTTATTAATATGAACAGATAGGCTAAGTATGAATGAAACGGCCTGTCCTTTATCAATTAATTGACTATGAAGACTCTGTTCCATAGCATAACACAAAATTAAGTAGTGATTTAGTGTTTACTTTTCCGATAATAATCTTCATTTTACGAATCTTTGAATTGGAAAACAATCTTTGAAAAAACAAGAGGCCTATGGGCCACATCTCTCACCTGACTAACTTGGGTGATGTAGCTCTTCACCAGATTTCCCCCCTTGCTATACCTATAATCCCTTCCTTTTCATGATTTTTACACTTTAGAATCGACACTACCACATGCAGAATGATTCCACAAATGTTTAAGCTTTCCAGGCCCAGTGGTTTTTGAGAAGAAGATTCTTAAGAGATTTTTCCTAAATAAATGTACGTAAAACTTGCATGCCCTATTGTGGCCCCGCCCTACCCCCCGCTTATCATGATTTTTAGAATTTCATATCTACACTACCCAAGGATGATTCCACATAACTTTCAGCTTTCATGGCCCAGTGGTTCTTGAGAAGAAGATATTTAAGGATTTGGTTGATACATTTCTATGTAAAACTTGGATTCCCTATTGAGGCCCCGTCTTAACCCCGGGGATTATGATTTTAATAATTTAATATCTACAATACACAAGGATGCTTCCACATAACATAAGTTACAGCTTTCCTGGCCAATTGTTTCTTGAGAAGAAGATTTTTAAAGATTTAATTGTTCTATACATTTCTATGTAAAACTTGGATTCCCTATTGTAACCCCGTTTTAACCCCGGGGTTCATGATTTTAACAATTTAATATTCACTCTACCCAAGGATGCTTTCACATAAGTTACAGCTTTCCTGGTTCAATGGTTCTTGAGAGGAAGATCTTTAACTATTTGTACTATACATGTCTATGTAAAACTTGGATTAGTTATTGTGGCCCTGCCCTAACCCCGGGGGTCATGAATTTAACAATTGAATATCTACTCTACCCAAAGATGCTTACACATAGATTTCAGCTTTCCTGGCCCAGTGGTTCTTGAGAGGAAGATTTTGTAATGACCCCTCTATTTTTGTCTTTTCTTGATTATCTCCCTTTGTAAGGGGACTTGGCCCTTTATTTTAACAATTTAAAATCTACTTTACATGAGGATGTACCAAGTTTGGTTAAAATTGGTACGTTGGTTCTTGAGAAGAAGTCAAAAATGTGAAAAGTTTACGGACGGACAACGGACAAAAATGTGATCAGAAAAGCCTTTGGCTCAGGTGAGCTTAAAATCCAATGTTCCTGAGGTTTATGGAAAACATGCGTAAATTTGGCTACCTTCCGCAAAAATTAAAATAAAAAGCAAATGCACCTGATCCAAAAATTAAAACGTGTTTTTTTTAATCCTCAGAAACATATCTATTAAATAAATATTTTGGACCAAAACTTTTCCTCTAATAAGAACAAATTTGTTTTTGTTAATGTTTACACGTTTCTATTCATTTTCGAGAGTTAAATTACATCTCTAATTATAAATACCAAATTACGAAAACTTGTGTTCTTAAATTGACTTCATCTTGCCTACCATGACGTAATAATGTGATACCATTTCAATGTTGTTTCTTAATGCATATTTCCTCACAAGCTTTTACTTTCAAGCCATAATGATGAAAATACCATTTCCAAGCATTGTCCAAAAAATGAATATTTTTGGTCCGGTAGTTTATGAAGCATTTTAAAATGTTCGCGTTGGTTTGGGGACAACCTCGTAGTTTGCTGTAAACACAACTTATCTCTTTCTCTTTAAAATGTATGTGATGTTAAACAGGAAAAAGATGTGTTGAGTACAACAGAAGGGGTGCAATTATTCAACCAAGTTTGTCTATCAAGTGCAAAGACTGTCCAAATTCATACAATTCTACAGACGCATACAAATGTGAGTATACAATAAAATTCATATGAGAGAAAGAGTTATTTAACAGTTACCTATTCTTCCCTTTTTATCTTTTATTCTGCAAATCAGTGAGTATATTTTTGATTTATATGTCATTCAAATCACTTACAGAAACATTTTTTTGTATATATTCACATCCACGTTTATCAAATTATGAACAACACAAGGCATAATTATCATCTGTACAGACTTCTTGATCAGTGGTTGTTCCATCAAAGAGTCGTACAATGACATACATATCAATAATATAAAGTTTAACTATTTTAATCTTACTTTAAATGATCAGATGTATAGGTGAAGGAAGACACTATTCTTTTATTATTCAAATATTGAAAGAATTGACCTTTAGGAGAAAACAATACTCCGGAAAATATCCTTAACAAACAAGTGTTCCTTTAGTTGTTTTTTACCGTGTGTTTGTCTTTTTTTAATTTGCATTTTGACTCTTAATTTCATTTTTGCAACATTGAAATTTACCTTTGCAATTGTAGATACTGTATCGTCAAAGTTACACTACATGAACGTCATAGATTACCGTATATACTCGCCTATAAGTCGGTCCGCTTATAAGTCGGTTGTATTTTTAAGCTTACATTAGAGAAATTGAATTTCTTATAAACCTGTCATTTTATAACTCGCCTATAAGTCGGACATAGAGTTTTGGAACAAAGTTTTACTCCCAAAAAATACGACTTATAGGCGAGTATATACGGTAAATGTAATAGATAATGCAAAATGCACTGTGCGTAATTTGAACTGGAAATTCTTATCGCAATGGGGGATTACACACAGTCCATTGGTATTGAAAAATGATTGATAATATTATTTTAAAGAAAGGATTGAAATATTTGAGGATCTGTCTGCAACAAAAACATCTAGTATGAGTTATCTATAACGTCTGTGGCATTTCTAGTTTAACATGACATGTTATTATTATCATTAAACTGATGACAGGGTTTTTGTTTATTTTTGCAGACCAGGAATGTTACAATGGTATTATCAAACATAGTACTGAATTACCAAAAATATCAACAACAGACCAAGAGGTGAATTCACAGACCAGCTCTCCTTTTTTCAGGTATATGAAATGCCAAAAATGATAATAAACCTTTCATCGTCAGTTAAAAGGTACATGTAAGTACAATTGAAAACTACAAATAATCAAATAGCAATGCAATCAACATATATTAGCTGTTTGGTGTTTTATATACATATATATTTACATATTTTTGTAAACTTTCAATTATATTTCTAGCCACATCTAGCACTTCATGTGAAATTATATATGATTAATTTTCAAACATACATAAGACAATTACCGTAATACACAATAGTTTATATGCATACAATTCTATATTTCTTTTAAATTCAGTTTATACTTTATATTGTTTTTTTTTAAATTTAATTTTATTTTTTTTAAGTAGTTACCTTCAGGAAAATTCCACCAATTACGTGTCAAGTGCATGGAAGATTGTTGCTATTGTTATGATAACAATCAACGTTGTACTTCTCATTCTAATGTTGTCTTATTGGCTCATTAGAAAACATGAAGGTAATTGAAAAAGAAAACATATATCGCGCCATCTATGATAAATAACAAAGTTTGCTTGCCCGGGCCCGCTCTCGACTCAGGGTAAAATTAATGAGTTGGTGTGTAAGTGGGTCATTTTTATGCCCCCGTAAAGGAAGTTTCGGGGGTATATAGTTTTTGTCGTCTCTGTCTGTCTGTCTGTCTGTTTGTCCTAAAAAAATTAACCTTGTCTATAACTTTTGATATAGAAAAGCTGGGACTTTCATATTTCACACGTGTATTCCTTGTGACAAGACCTTTCTTCGGGTACCGCCAAATTTGACCTTTTGACCTTGACCTTGGAATTGGACCCATTTTTACACAAAAATTTAGATTTTTACTTTGGCCATAACTTTTGAACAGTAGATACGAGGACATTAATACTTCACATATATATACTTTGTGGCAAGACCTTTTACTGGATACCACCAACCTTGATCGTTTGACCTTGACCTTGTAGATTTACGTTATAACGAAAAAAAAACTTTAACTTTGGCAATAGCTTTTGGACCGTAAAGGCTAGAGCTTTCATACTTCAAATATGTAATCCTTTTGAGAAGACGCTACATTGGATACTAAGAGTGTTGACCCTTTGACCTTGACCTTGGAGTTTGACCTACTTTTAAAAAAAATAAACCTTGATCATTTCTTTTAAAGGGTTAGAGCTAGAGCTTCCATACTTCACAAATATTTTTTTTTGTAGCAAGAGCATTTATTGGATACCAATAACCTTGACCTTTTGACCTTGACATTGGAGATTTTCAGACTTATGAAAAACATTAACCTTGGCAATAACTTTTGAAGAGTAAGAAATAGGGTTTTCATACTTCATATATGTAATTTTTATGACAAGACCTTTCATTCAATATCAAAAACCTTGACCTTCTTCCCTTGATCTTGGAGTATAACGTACTAATATAATCTTTTTAACTTTGGTGGTAACTTTTTTAAAATTGTTAGGGCTAGGGCTTCCATACTTCAAACATGTGATTTTTGTGACCTTTCATTGGAAACCAATAACCTTGACCTTTTGACCTTGATCTTGAAGATTTTTGTACTTATGAAAAAAACTCTAGCCTTGCCATAACTTGGGAACAGATGGTGTTAGGGCCTTCATGTTTTACAATAATATTATTGTATTTCCAATTAGGAGACCCTACTTTGGGTACAAATATATTAAATTTGCATCTAAGAAAAGCTTAATCTTCAAAATTTTTCATACGGGGGCATCAGTGCTTCACAAACACATCTTGTTTCCAGATAATTTTACCATAAAGTTAGTCTGCATAAATTCTCCGTTATATTAAATTGAAATAAATAAATGATTTTTCAAATTATATATTCCCTTAAAAGGATGGAATTATCGAAATGAGTAATCTTAATCAACTATAACCGATTACAGTATGCTAATTAATCATACGGCAAGTAATCGTTAGTTAATCATTATCAATGACAAATATAATCTTTGATTTCTTTCTGATTACATTCATTAAAATAAATTTAATACAATTTTGAGTTTTGATGATATTATGTGATTTTGTTTAGTATAAAAATTTATGTATAAGTTAAAATTATTATAAAATCATCAGCTGTACGTAGTTTAGTATTCTTTTATGCCTTCGGAAATGCTAATACTCATGTTAATTGACGAGACAAAAGGTTAATTCTTTCAAATTCTAGTTGTATTCAGTATTCATCTCAAAAAATACTTTTATAAACAGCTTAGCAATTCGGCATGGTGGGCAGAAAGATAGATGTATCCTGAAGGAAAAATATAAAAGCTCTATTTTTTTTTTTTTTTTTTTTTTTTTTAATTTCGTGTTTAGTAAATTTAAAGGTATGAAATGCAACATTTTTTTTCCCCGTAAATCTGTCAATGAACTTGTAGTTTTATTTTAACATGTCCTCCTTTGAGAGGTGTATAAAAATTACACATTTCTTTAATCTACAAAGTGCATAACATATATATGTGAATGAATTAGCAATACGACGCAGGACTGGTGTACTTTACTAAAAAAAATCGAGTGCCCTGCTCATACGAAGAAAGTCAATTACTTATGCAACAGTTCTCTGTTGAATTCCATTAATCCCATCTATAATTATGTTATTGCAGTTTGACCTCATTTCTCAACAATGGTGATATAAAAAATAAACCATCTCATAGAAAAAAAAATTAATATTTCATTTTCTTTTCTTCCTTGAACATTTAAAAATTTTCAATGCAATCTAAATGAATCACAAGTGATTATGATCACACGATTGAAAAGTAGTCAGATGTAAATAATTACTTTAAAAAATGGCTGTTTTCAGCTTATTATCTTAATACTTTTAAAATCCAAAGTAACTGTAATTTAATTGATTACGTTTGAGAATTATCGACCCCATCTACCTTTTTTTTTATTTAAGCGGCTTTGGCATGGATAAGAACATTAACGATAGTCTATAAATACCGCTTATTTAATACATGGTGCATTAGTGTGATGCGCTATTACATTAATACGACAACAACGCAGAACCTTGTGGTTGCACTTAAATTTGAAAACGCTATTTTATGTAGACGTACAGGATTTTGCTGAAATCGTAAAACACTTGGGTATGGTGGGATAAAATATGAAATCATTAATCACATTAGATTATATTTGAAAAATAATCTACTACATTTACAAGAAATGGCAGATATAAGAAAGTGGCATCCCCATTCTCAGGGTTGCATATGAGGAGTAAATTACAAACAAAAACTTCAATCTATTAAAAATTGATCGATTATTTACTCGTCGAGATAAGAAATGAATATATAAATTTTAAGAAATCATCTGCGTTAAAGCTAGAGATGTTTTTTTTTAAAGTTACGTATAGAAATTTATATATTGAATAGATCAATTCTATTTTGGGAGTAAAACCTGTCTAATCCGTTATGCACTGACACGAATCGGAATTGACAGTGTACCGGACTGCAAGGAGAAAAGGAACATAAAAAGAAGTAAATCGGAATGAATTTTTACATTGGAATTTACAATGTATAAGATACACACAAGTTTCGGTTTAAATAGTTTTCATTGTTCATAAGCAAGAGTAAAATGTCCACCTAATATAAAAAAAATATCCGTGTTTTTCATTACAAAAACCCTTCTCAAATAGGTGTACATAGAAACATAGAAGTCTGATTTGCGACACATAAACTGAACTATGGTTAATAAAAGTGAAATATGTTACAGTTAACAATAGTCAGGGAATTGTTGTTAAGCAGGCATCAATGGGTTCACTCATATAATTATTTTATTATATAACCGACATAAATTAACAGAGAAAGAATTCCTGGATTTAAATAAAGACTGAGAACAAAGTGACTAAAGTGTTGTCTGAGGAGAATAATATCAATTAAAAAGGAAATTTCTTTTTAAAAGAAAGCTGTTAAAGAGGCATTTCTTTTTTCTTATAGAAAATATCAAGAAGGCTAACAGGAATGAAGAATCAGGTAGGCATAATATCCATCAATTTAAATAGTGCATGCGTTTGAAGTTAAAGTTATAGTTATTTATACCAAGTTTATCATACACGTCCAAGAACGAATTCGATGTCGATATCGACAATTTTATGTCAACATCGTATCGATACCGATCGTAATCAGCACTAGTAATTGGAAATACCTGGTGCCAAATGAGACCCTATATTACGTCGATGTCGTCGATATCAACAATATCAGTTTAATATTTTTTTATGCCTTCGGAAATGCTAATACTCATGTTAATTGACCAGACAAAAGGTAAATTCTTTCAAATTCTAGCTGTATTCAGTATTCATCTCAAAAAATACTTTTAAAAACAGCTTTGCAATTCGGCATGGTGGGCAGAAAGATAGATGTATCCTGAAGAAAAAATATAAAGGCTCTATTTTGTTTTTGTTTTTTGTTTTCGTTTTTTTTTTGAACTTCGTGTTTCAGTAAATTTAAAGGTATGAAATGCAACATTTTTTTTCCCCGTAAATCTGTCAATGTACTTATAGTTTTATTTTTAACATGTCCTCCTTTGAGAGGTGTATAAAAATCACACATTTCTTTAATCTACAAAGTGCATAACATATATATGTGAATGAATTAGCAATAAGACGCAGGACTGGTGTACTTTACTAAAAAAATCGAGTGCCCTGCTCATACGAAGAAAGTCAATTACTTATGCAACAGTTCTCTGTTGAATTCCATTAATCCCATCTATAATTATGTTATTGCAGTTTGACCTCATTTCTCAACAATGCTGATATAAAATAAACCATCTTATAGAAAAAAAAATTAATATTTCATTTTCTTTTCTTCCTTGAACATTTAAAAATTTTCAATGCAATCTAAATGAATCACAAGTGATTATGATCACACGATTGAAAAGTAGTCAGATGTAAATAATTACTTTAAAAAATGGCTGTTTTCAGCCTATAATCTTATTACTTTTAAAATCCAAAGTAACTGTTATTTAATTGATTACGTTTGAGAATTATCGACCCCATCTACCTTTTTTTTTTATTCAAGCGGCTTTGGCATGGATAAGAACATTAACGATAATCTATAAATACCGCTTATTTAATACATGGTGCATTTGTGTGATGCGCTACTACATTAATTCGACAACAACGCAAAACCTTGTGGTTGCACTTAAATTTGAAAACGCCATTTTATGTAGACGTACAGGATTTTGCTGAAATCGTAAAACACTTGGGTACGGTGGGATAAAATATGAAATCATTAATCACATTAGATTATATTTGAAAAATAATCTACTACATTTATAAGAAATGGCAGATATAAGAAAGTGGAACCCCCATTCTCAGGGTTGCATATGAGGAGTAAATTACAAACAAAAACTTCAATCTATTAAAAATTGATCGATTATTTACTCGTCGAGATTAGAAATGAATATATAAATTTTAAGAAATCATCTGCGTTAAAGCTAGAGATTTTTTTTAAAGTTACGTATAGAAATTTATATATTGAATAGATCAATTCTATTTTGGGAGTAAAACATGTCTAATCCGTTATGCACTGAGAGGTATCGGAATTGACAGTGTACCGGACTGCAAGGAGAAAAGAAACATAAAAAGATGTAAATCGGAATGAATTTTTACGTTGGAATTTACAATGTATAAGATACACACAAGTTTCGGTTTAAACAGTTTTCATTGTTCAGAAGCAAAAGTAAAATGTCCACCTAATATAAAATTTATCCGTGTTTTTCATTACAAAAACTCTTCTCAAATAGGTGTACATAGAAACATAGAAGTCTGATTTGCGACACATAAACTGAACTATGGTTAATAAAAGTGAAATATGTTACAGTTAACAATAGTCAGGGAATTGTTGTTAAGCAGGCATCAATGGGTTCACTCATATAATTATTTTATTATATAACCGACATAAATTAACAGAGAAAGAATTCCTGGATTTAAATAAAGACTGAGAACAAAGTGACTAAAGTGTTGTCTGAGGAGAATAATATCAATTAAAAAGGAAATTTCTTTTTAAAAGAAAGCTGTTAAAGAGGCATTTCTTTTTTCTTATAGAAAATATCAAGAAGGCTAACAGGAATGAAGAATCAGGTAGGCATAATATCCATCAATTTAAATAGTGCATGCGTTTGAAGTTAAAGTTAAAGTTATTTATACACGTCCAAGAACGAATTCGATGTCGATATCGACGATATCGTCAATTTTATGTCGACATCGTATCGATACCGATCGTGATCAGCACTAGTAATTGGAAATACATGGTGCCAAATGTGAGACCCTATATTACGTTGATGTCATCGATATCGACAATATCATGACGATATCGTATCGATATCGATCCTATTTCAATAATCTATTTTCACATTGAGGTATAACATTATTTTACAAAGTCACAAGTGAAGTCAAAAGTGATTCATTATTGGCATGAATATGAAAATAAATTATGATTAAGAAAATTTTCAGGTTGTTGTTGTTTTAGATTAGATTTAGAGTAAGATGTTGGGTTAGGGTGAAAATTCTTGAAAATGTTTTAACAATCATGATTCGATATCGATACGATATCGTCGATATCGACGATATCTACAGTAAAGTAAACTGATTAAACACAGAAGTCTAGTTAAAATAAAGTTTTTGTATTATGGTGAAGATTGGTAAAGTAATATGCTTTTGACAATCATGATTCGATATCGATGGCAGGTAAAATCTTCGTAAAAGGAAAGTAATTAAACATAAGCACATTCAAAGTAGAAGGGAAGGTATTAACAAAGGTTGAGCAAACATGATTCGAGATCGAAGCGATATCGTCGATATCGACACATCAGGGAAAGATTTATGAAGAAAGTTTTAAGTAACAGTTGTTCAAAACAGCATATTAAGGATGGAAACCACAATTCTTGAAACAATCATGATTCGATATCGGCACGATATCAAGGATACTAACAGTAAAAAAATAGTCTTAAAACAGGAAGCATTGTTATAAACACATAAGAATAGAGAAATATTATAGAAAACTATAAAAAAAAAAGTAATGTGTCGATATCGTAACTACATCGTGTCTTGGACATAACTCAAGTTTATTTGTACTGTAATTACTTATTTAAATTCTTGCAAAAAGAAAATACATGACGCTTAAGAAGACAACTCTTTCATTTTAATATCGTTTTTTTTTTCAAAATAAACGAAATTTATTGAAATTTGGGAACAGAGTACAGAT
Organism: Saccostrea glomerata; assembly: GCA_003671525.1. Lineage (NCBI taxonomy): Eukaryota > Metazoa > Mollusca > Bivalvia > Ostreida > Ostreidae > Saccostrea > Saccostrea glomerata. The sequence continues at coordinate 204,023 of PRKT01000502.1, forward strand.
TTGTTCGTTGCAGTATAATTCATTTTTATCGCAAAAGTAATTTATTTTGGCTACTTGGAGTTATTCTACTTCCAGGAAGATAAAAAAAAAATTTCAGCAGTTTTTTTTATACGGTATATGCGCTGCATTTATAGTTACATTCAAAACTAATTTATCCTAAGAAACTAAGTTTTTGGTTCTGCTTTGTAAACTGGGACTATTTATTTCTTATGTCTCAATCCCTTTAAAGGATTATTAAACATGAAAAATAGTATTAGTTACACAGTCACTTCGTGACCTAATACGGATTCATTTATGGTTTGAAATGGAAATCCGTATTGGCGAACTCAAGTCCCAGTACGGATTTCCATTTCAAACCCTGTATGAATCTGTTTTTGGTCACTAACTGACTGTGTAACGAATTTATCCCACTTAAGACCTTTTTCAATATATATAAGAAAAATATTTTTGCATATTATGAAAATATTAAGATTTTAATCCAATAACAATCAACATAAAATATTGTTACAGTAACAAGAAATTTAACTCAAATACCTTCGTAAACCGTTTCTAGGCCGCCATTTTCATTTACAATAACAACGCTTCGAACAGAATCGCGTGCCCGATTTTCATATTACGCCTCGATGGAGACGTGATACGGGAAATTTTCAGGCAAAACATGATCAGCCTTTATCCAATCAGTAATCGAAAAATTTGTCTGAAGCGGGATAATGAAGAATATGTTGCTGCTTAAAAGCATAGATAATTTAACCGAAAAAATATGTTTTCATATCACATTAAAAAGATTTTTTTTTATTTTACACAGAAGGATTGCTTTTAATTAAAGACCCAGGGGGATCGAAAAAACAAGGTTTGTTTGCCATTTTAATTGAATTTAATTATTTTTTGGTCTTATTGAACTGGCATTATCCATCAAGGTAAATTATTTTCATAAAGCGTTTAAGTGACCTCCACACATACACACAACTTATGTTCTCATATTACTGAGCAGTACTAATAACAAGCATATTAACCTTTACATAAAGGACAGACATTAAAATATAATTTATACTTTTTTAATTAAAATTTCAAAAGTTTCGAAATATTTTACCACGGCATGTTCACACCTAGCACACCGAATTCTGTTTTTACTCTTTGGTATATCCAAATTCACAGAAAAACCTCGGAAACTTAGATTCAACGATCAGCATGTTTTAAGTAAAATTTTTAATTGAAAAAAAAAATACGCAAAACTTATTTTCTCTGAAATACAGCAAGGAAAAAAAATCAATGAAGACTCTTCATGAAATTAAAATTAAATTAAAAGCACTGGTGTAGAAAAATATTTTCAAAATTTTGGAATCAACATACTTTTTAATAACTCTTTAATACATCAATCAAATGTTATGTCTTAGGGGGGCAGTCAGAGAGAGGGCGAATCATTTGTCTTGTTATAAATTGTGGGGAAGTACTAATTTCTTTTTAGTTTACTGCGAATGACTTATTTAGTAGGTACTAAAAAATTCTGTTGACTTTCCGTCGCTATGTCCAGTGTAGAATAAGTGTTCCTGGAGTATAAACCAATAAAATGAAGTCTTAGTGGACACCCTAAATGACTATATTTTGATTTACCTTCTCTATGACCCTAAGTACATCAAATGTTGGCGGTCCTTGGACTACTCGTACCCCCGTTATAATAAAGCATACCTGGAGACGAGATTTTGGACCAACGCAGGAGATTCTATGACAACCAATAAAGATAAGTTTTACATTCGCAAGCTAATTTTGCCGACATAAATATTCCCTGAATTTGGGGAAAATTTTTTAGATCCAATGTTACTTTTTTGCATTGAGCTCTGAATACCCCGAATCTGGTTGTACAACTTCATGTATTATAAAAACTATACCACTATACGATCATTCACTTTTCTGTCAATATTTTGTGACGTATAAAACTAACTGAAATTGTTAAAATTGGCTACTAAACAGAACAGATATTAATAATGAAAACTAGAAACGCACACTATTCTATCGATATTTATAAACACGTTTCACAGGTGGTAAAATGTCAAGTCTCTCCCCTGTCTCTGGCGTACCTTGCAAGTGCTCGCTCTAACAACTGTGCTATTAAAACCTGGTATGTTGACTAACGTTCATGCACCTGTGAACCCGGTGACATACCCCCCACCTCTTCGTAGAAATTCGTCCCCGAATTCTATGGGTTAAGGAAATGCGTGAAGCATATTTCAAGGCACAAGTTGATTTTTTCTTTAGGAACCAAATGTCACAGATAGTACAAAGTCAAATCTCCACCGAAACTCGAACCAAAGGCCTCTGGCGTACCGTGCTAGCGCTTTAACCACTAAGCTATTGAAACCCAATATATTGACTGACTTTCACACAACCTTGAACCCGATGACATATTACCCCTCTTCCTAGAATTTTGTTCTCGAATTCTATGAGTTAAATAAATGCTTGAAGCATATTTCAAGTAGGTTTTTTCGTTAGGCACCAAATGCCGAAGGTAGTGAAAAGTCAATTCTCAACAGGGACTCAAAGTCAAGGCCTCTGGCATTCCGTGCCAGCACCTTAACCAATGAGCTACTGAGACCAGATATGTTGATTGGCTTTCAAGCACCTGTGAGAACGGTAACATACCCACCACCTTTTCGTAGACATTCGTTCCTGAATTCTATGAGTTACGGAAATGCGTGAAGCAAATTTCAAAGGACAAGTGTTTTTTTTTTCTTTTGGTGCCAAATGTCACAGATGGTGCAAAGTCAAATCTTAAGCAGCACTCAAAGCAAAGGCCTCTGGCGTACCGTGCCAGCGCTTAAACCACTGAGCTATTAAGACCCAATATATTGACTGACTTTCACACACCATTGAACCCGATTGCACATTACCCCTCCTCGTAGAATTTTGTTCCCAACTCTATGAGTTAAAGAAATGCTTGAGGCATATTCCAAGTTGGTGTTTTCGTTGGGCTCCAAATGCCACAGGTCATGAAGAGTCAATTCTCAACCGGGACTCAATCCCAGGGCTTCTGGCGTACCATGCCAGCGCTCTAACCACTGAGCTATTAAGACCAGATATGTTGACTGACTTTCACGCACCTGTGAGCCCTGTGTTACTCAAAATAAGATAATGTATTATTGATACGCACAAATCTGTGTGAAAAAATATCAATTTTCAAAACAGGCAGACCCAATTGATAAGCCATAAAATATCAATAACGCAAAAGTTTTGACCTCTTGTGATACCGGCATCCGGTTTTTTTTTTTTGTTTTTTTTTTTACGAATTATTTGGCCAAGATCAGGTGCCCATTTCAACAAGAATGATGTTATATATACGCAACTCTTTAAAATTAGTACAATTAATCTAAATGTCTTTAGATGCCTGACAAAGAGCAGATTGAGAGCTTTCCATTGGTATATTATATTATGATACCTGCATCTTTGAAAAACAACAAAATAGAGTCTCAAATTCATTACTTTTTGAAGCGTTATGCTGTTGCACATGATTTTTTTACGTTTGAAAAAAAAAACGGTTTACTAAAATTATTTTGAATGAAATATTCCTAAAATTATTTTGAATGAACTATTCCAAAAAAGATATAGATGTTTTGTAGAGAAATCATTCTGGTTAAGTTTTTTTTACAGAAATGAAAAATGATACAAATTGAGGAAATTATGAATACATGTGTGCAGATATACCTTTGTTATATACCTGAAGATTTATCAATGTTTTAATAAATTCAATGGGTTGAAAAAAAATTAGTTTACTAAATAAAAGTAGTACTACAACAGGGTTCTCCACATTTGAAAATTTAGCCATGGAGGAAGCTGCGCGAAAACGAAATGTGGTCGAAAACACGAGTGTGTCTTAGACTTCCTAATCTTCATAAATAAATGATCGATGTTAAAATTTTTAAACTTACCCACTGCAACACAAAACAATGAAATAGCCTATACTTTTTAAAGTTAAAAAAAATTATATTTAAATTGAAAAGGATTTATCCTGTATCTTACTGCACAAATATACCAAAATTTACACCAACTTGGAATATGCCTCAAGCATTTCTTTAACTCATAGAATTGGGAACAAAACTCTACGAAGAGGGGTAATCTGCAATCGGGTTCAATGGTGTGTGAAAGTCAGTCAATATATTGGGTCTTAAATAGTGCATGCGTTTGAAGTTAAAGTTATTAAGACCAAGTTTATCATACAAGTCCAAGAAAGAATTCGATGTCGATATCGACGATATCGACAATTTTATGTCGACATCGTATCGATACCGATCGTGATTAGCACTAGTAATTGGAAATACCTGGTGTCAAATTTGAGACCCTATATTACGTCGATGTCGTCGATATCTACAATATCATGACGATATCGTATCGATATCGATCCTATTTCAATAATCTATTTTCACATTGAGGTATAACATTATTTTACAAAGTCACAAGTGAAGTCAAAATTGATTCATTATTGGCATGAATATGAAAATAAATTATGATTAAGAAAATTTTCAGGTTGTTATTGTGCTAGATTAAATTTAGAGTAAGATGTTGGGTTAGGGTGAAAATTCTTGAAAATGTTTTAACAATCATGATTCGATATCGATACGATATCGTCGATATCGACGATATCGACAGTAAGGTAAACTGATTAAACACAGAAGTCTAGTTAAAATAAAGTTTTTGTATTAGGGTGAAGATTGGTAAATTAATATGCTTTTAACAATCATGATTCGATATCGATACGATGTCTTCGATATCGACGATATCGATCGATGGCAGGTAAAATCTTCGTAAAAGGAACGTAATTAAAGATAAACACATTCAAAGTTGCAGGGAATGTATAAACAAAGGTTGAGCAAACATGATTCGATATCGAAGCGATATCGTCGATATCGACGACATCGACACTTCAGGGAAAGATTTATAAAGAAAGTTTTAAGAAACAGTTAATAAAACAGCATATTAAGGATGGAAATCACAATTCTTGAAACAATCATGATTCGATATCGGCACGATATCAAGGATACTAACAGTAAGAAAATAGTCTTAAAACAGGAAGCATTGTTATAAACACATAAGAATAGAGAAATATTATAGAAAACAATTAAAAAAAAAGTAATTTGTCGATATCGTAACTACGTCGTGTCTTGGACATAACTCATGTTTATTTGTACTCTAATTACTTATTTAAATTCTTGCAAAAAGAAAATACATGACGCTTAAGAAGACAACTCTTTCATTTTAATATCGTTTTTTTTTTTTCAAAATAAAGGAAGTTTATTTAAATTTGGGAACAGAGTACAGCTGTGATCGTTGCAGTTCAATTTATTTTTATCGCAAAAGTAATCTATTTTGGCTATTTGGAGTTATTCTACTTCCAGGAAGATAAAAAAAATCTTTTCAGCAGTTTTTTATACGGTATATGCACTGCATTTATAGTTACATTCAAAACTAATTTATCCTAAGAAACTAAGTTTTTGGTTCTGCTTTGTAAGCTGGGACTATTTATTTCTTATGTCTCATTGAAGAAAAGAGCGTCCCTTTAAAGGATTATTAAACATGAAAATTAATGTTAGTTACACAGTCAGTTAGTGACCTACTACGGATTCATCTAGGGTTTGAAATGAAAATCCGTATTGGCGAAGCCGAGTCCCAGTACGGATTTCCTTTTAAAACCCTGTATGAATCCGTTTTAGGTCACTAACTGACTGTGTTACGAATTTATCTCACTTAAGACCTTTTTCAATATATATATATAAAAAAATATTTGTGCATATTATAAAAATATTTAGTTTTTAATCCAATAACAATCAACATAAAATATTGTTACGGTAACAAGAAATTTAACTCAAATACCTTCGTAAACCGTTTCTTGGCCGTGTTGCAACGCGAAATGTAATAACAACGCGAAATGTAATAAACCTGGATTATGTAAAATGTAATAACACAATTTTTAGATTATTACATTTTGCGTTATTACATTTTGCGTCGAGATCAATGCAAAATGTAAAAACGTGCGTTTTCGTTGTTACATTTTGCGTTATTTTATTTTTGCACTGAAGACAACGCAAAATGTAGTAAAACAATTTGTAATAAAACAAAATAAATTAATATTTTTGATTGCTTTGAACAAAAAAAATTATCAAATTAATTCAAATATAAACATGTAACCAACATGGGAAACGCGCTGTAAAAATATTTAGAACTAAAACAATGAGATCAATGTTAGGGCTTTTTCCGGACATAAGTACATCAAAATGTATCGTTTTTCTGACTCTGATTTTAGTTACATTGAATCGATGTACTTAATAATAAAGAATTAATTCAACTTTGATTGGCATATTTATAATACTCTTATTAAATTTCTAACCAATAAAACATATTTAATTAACAAAGATTGACCATAGGTTCATTAAAAGCTCTTGATATGCATTTTCGACACGTATACATTGGTTAACAATTGAATAGAAGTGTATGTGTGTGTCAAGCGAGGGTCGGAGCGGCAGGGATAGGGCGGGGTGTATACTTCATATGTTTATTTTTGTATTACTGTGGACGTGCAGAAACAATCCGTTTTATTATAGGATGGAAAGAAAGAGAGAGAGAGAGAGAGAGAGAGAGAGAGAGAGAGAGAGAGAGAGAGATTTTATTTGCTTGTCTGCAATGCTGGAGATTTGCATGGAACAATATGGTATCATTATTGTCAATAAACACCTTCCCGCTATTCATTTACACCTGCTAGTACAAATGAATATTTTTTTAAAATTCATTGCAATTGTCTATGAAAAAGCATTTTTTTTGTATTTTTAAAGGTAGAGATTTTTTACCGGGTGGTAAATTCCAGGTGAGGGAGGGGCTTATTTTGTACAGGTGTGAATGCCTTAGGGGCTAGTAGTCTACCTGTGGTCATCTGTCTCCTAATCCCTATACACAGGAAGTGGTTTAATACACAGTGAAATACCCCAGGTGTCAAACTTTACCAGTACTGGAGATTTTGAGACAATTTTAAATTAGAAATGAAAGGTTAAAAGTAAGTTTTTTTCCTCCATAATCCATATTTATTTATTTTTGAATGTGTGAAAATACCCCTACCAATTCCAAAAAATTATAATAATATAAAATAAATTTAAATCTTAATACAAAGATATTTTAGATGTCATTGTATGTGTTAAATTTTTAAAAAACAAAACAAAACCCCAGTAACAACCAAATTAGACTTGATTCACTCATTCCCGGGATCCCAATCTATTAAATAAAAAAGGTCGTGTTAACTACATTTCATAAAAAAACATCTAATAGCTTTATTCTAATCTTTATAAGGCTTTGTCACCATGAAACATGCTAAAAATTGCTTGTAAATCCTCATCTGAATAACAAAGGAAAATAATTATAAGCGACCCATAATATGAAACATGTATAAATATTTTTTAAATTTTATTACTTCACACAGTGCTGCTCTAAACAATATTTCCAGTTTAGGTTTGACGTTTAGCATATGTTAAAATTAATTTCAAAATTTCTTTAGAAAAAAATTTTTTTATGTACCAAAGCTGAATATTTTAAAAAATGTATATATATTATAATCCTTTTAAATACTAGAGGTAAATTTAATTCATATATTATCAAGCTAAATTTTTTCACAGTGATACAATTTTTCTATACCATATCTGATAAACATAGGCAGAGGATCAAAACTTAATTTGAAGGTCCCCACGAGTGCCAAACAAGATGTACAGGGTATACACACAGACCAGTAAGTAAATGTCAATCAAGTCCCAGCATCCAATGATGGACTTTCATGCACTTGATTGACATGGCTACCCAGACCAGGTATTTTTGAAGGCGGTGCTAAAATTCTCTGCGTTTAAACACACAGGTCAATACCCCAAACAACCTTGCCCACAGATGCACGTTATTTAGAATACATGTAACTAAATAAATCAATATAATTTAATTTTGGTTTAAACGCGTCATTTGATTGGATAAGAAATTGTTCTAAATTGTATAATCTGGTTTGCTTTCGTCACAATGACTAACGTCAAAATCGTATCAATCCGCTTGACGTTACGTTTAAAATATGAACAATTTGAATGCGTTTTAAGGAGAGAAATTGTCATGTTTTATATTCTTAATGATTGAAAATTAAATTATAAGGAATGAATTAAATAGCAACCCAAATTATACAGCTATATCCTGGGTTGGAGCAATTTACGCTTTTTTGCAGCGTAAACTGCCCCAACCCAGGTTAAACAGTATAATTTGGGTTGCTACATGTACTTAATTCATTTCTTAAATATTAAAAAATAATAATAATTGTAAGAAATTGATCTATTTATTTCTTTTGTTTTATTTTCTTTTCATCGGCCACTACACTATTGAAAATTGTAATCAATCTGGCCGACGAAAAAAATGTGCTATTACATTTTGCGTTCTTGCCTTTTGCTAAATCTCGACGCAAAATGTAACAACGCAAAATGTTATAATCCAAAAATCGTGTTATTACATTTTGCGTTATTACATTTTGCGTTGATCTCGACGCAAAATGTAATAACACGAAATGCAATAATTCTAAAAAATGTGTTGTTACATTTTGCGTTATTACATTCTGCGTTGATTTCGACGCAAAATGTAATAACGAGATTCGTAAATACAATGTAGCTACTGTCTTCGAAAGAAATAAAATCAATTAAAATAAAATCCAATAACTGTTTACACAATTCTGTATGAAGTCTACATAACATCCACAATACTTGCCCGATTTTCATATTACGCCTCGATGGAGACGTGATACGGTAAATTTCCAGGCAAAATGTGATCAGCCTTTATCCAATCAGTAATCGAAAAATTTGTCTGAAGCGGGATAATGAAGAATATGTTGCTGCCTAAAAGCATAGATAATCTAACTGAAAAAATATGTTTTCATATCACATTAAAAAGATTTTTTTTTATTTTACACAGAAGGATTGCCTTTAATTGAAAACCAAGAAGGATCGGAAATACAAGGTTTGTTTACCATTTAATTGAATTTAATTATTTTTTGGTCTTATTGACCTGGCGTTATCCATCAAGGTAAATTATTTTCATAAAGCGTTTAAGTGACCTCCACACATACACACAACTTATGTTCTCATATAACTGAGCACTACTAATAACAAGCATATCAACCTTTACATAAAGGACGGACATTAAAACATAATTTATACTTTTTTAATTATAATTTTACAAGGTTCGAAATATTTTCCCAAAGCATTTTCACACCTAGCACACCGAATTCTGTTTTTATTCTTTGGTATATCCAAATTCACAGAAAAACCTCGGAAACTTACATTCACCGATCAGCGTGTTTTTAGATAAATTTATTTAATTGATAAAAAATACTCAAAACTTATTTTCTCTGAAATGAAGCAAGAAAAAAAATCAATGAAGACTCTTCATGAAATTAAAATTAAATTAAATGCAATGGTGTAGAAAAATATTTTCAAAATTTTGGCATCAACATACTTTTTAATAACTCTTAAATACATCAATCAAATATTATGTCTTAGGGGGCAGTCAGAGAGAGGGCGAATCATTTGTCTTGTTATAAATTGTGGGGAAGTACTATTTTTTTTTTAGTTTACTGCAAATGACTTATTTAGTAGGGACCAAAAAATTCTTTTGACTTTCCGTCGCTATGTCCAGTGTGGAATAAGTGTTCCTGGAGTATAAACCAATAAAATGAAGTCTGAGTGGACACCCTAAATGACTATTCTTTAAATTACCTTCTCTATGACCCTAAGTACATCAGATGTTGGCGGTCCTTGGACTACGCGTACCCCCGTTATAGTAAAAAATACCTTGAGACGAGAATTTGGACTAACGCAGGAGATTCTCTGACAACCAATGAACATTAGTTTTACATTCGCTAGCTGATTTTGCCGACATAAATATTCCCTGAATTTGGGGAAAAAAAATAGATCGGATGTTATTTTTTTTTCATTGAGCACTGAATACCCCGAATCTGGTTGTACAACTTCATGTATTATAAAAACTATACCACTAAACGATCATTCACTTTTCTGTCACTATTTTGTGACGTATAAAACTAACTGAAATTGTTAAAATTGACTACTAAACAGAACAGATATTAAAGATGAAAACTAGAAACGCACATTATTCTATCGATATTTATAAACACGTTTCACAGGTGGTCAAATGTCACGTCTCACCCCTGTCTCTGGCGTACCGTGCAAGCGCTCGCTCTAACAACTGAGCTATTAAAACCCCGTATATTGACTAACTTTCATGCACCTGTAAACCCGGTGACATACCCTCCACCTCTTCGTAGAAATTCGTCCCAGAATTCTATGAGTTAAGGAAATGCGTGAAGCATATTTCAAGGGACAAGTTGATTTTTTGTTTAGGAACCAAATGTCACAGATGGTACAAAGTCAAATCTCCACCGAGACTCGAACCAAAGGCCTCTGGCGTACCGTGCTAGCGCTTTAACCTCTAAGCTATTGAAACCCAATATATTGACTGACTTTCACACAACCTTGAACCCGATGACATATTACCCCTCTTCCTAGAACTTTGTTCTCGAATTCGATGAGTTAAATAAATGCTTGAAGCATATTTCAAGTAGGTTTTTTCGTTAGGCACCAAATACCGAAGGAAGTGAAAAGTCACTAAAACCCAGGGCCTCTGGCATACCTTGCCAGCACTTTAATCAATGAGCTACTGAGACCAGATATGTTGATTGACTTTCACGCACCTGTGAGACCGGTAATATAACCACCACCTCTTCGTAGACATTCGTTTCCGAATTCTATGAGTTACGGAAATGCGTGAAGCAAATTTCAAAGGACAAGTGTTTTTTTTTTCTTTTGGCGCCAAATGTCACAGATGGTGCAAAGTCAAATCTTAAGCAGCACTCAAAGCAAAGGCCTCTGGCGTACCGTGCCAGCGCTTAAACCACTGAGCTATTAAGACCCAATATATTGACTGACTTTCACACTCCATTGAACCCGATTGCACATTACCCCTCTTCGTAGAATTTTGTTCCCAATTCTATGAGTTAAAGAAATGCTGGAGGCATATTCCAAGTTGGTGTTTTCGTTGGGCTCCAAATGCCACAGGTCATGAAGAGTCAATTCTCAACCGGGACTCAATCCCAGGTCTTCTGGCGTACCGTGCCATCGCTCTTACCACTGAGATATTAAGACCAGATATGTTGACTGACTTTCACGCACCTGTGAGCCCTGTGACACACAAAATAAAATAATGTATTATTGATATGCACAAATCCGTGTGAAAAAAATATCAATTTTCAAAACAGGCAGACCCAATTGATAAGCCAAAAAATATCAATAACGCAAAAGTTTTGACTTCTTGTGTTACCGGCACCCTTTTTTTACGAATTACGGTTTGGCCAAGATCAGGTGCCCATTTCAACAAAAATGATGTTATATATATGCAACTCTTTAAAATTACAATAAATCTAAATGTCCTTAGCTGCATTACAAAGAGCAGATTGAGAGTTTTCCATTGGTATATTATGTTATGATACCTGCATCTTTGAAAAACAACAAAATAGAGTCTCAAATCCATTACTTTTTGAAGCGTTATGCTGTTGCACTTGATTTTTTACATTTGAAAAAAAAACGGTTTACTAAAATTATTTTGAATGAAATATTCCTAGAAATACTTTGAATGAAATATTCCAAAAAAGATACAGATGTTTTGTAGAGAAATCATTCTGGTTAAGTTTTTTTTTACAGAAATGAAAAATGATACAAATTGAGGAAATTATGAATACATGTGTGCAGATATACCTTTGTTATATACCTGAAGATTTATCAATGTTTTATTAAATTTATAATTTCCAGCAGGAAAGAACAAATATAATGGGTTTAAAAAAATTAGTTTACTAAATAAAAGTAGTACTACAAAAGGGTTCTCCACATTTGAAAATTTAACCATGGAGGAAGCTGCGCGAAAACGAAATGTGGTCGAAAACACGAGTGTGTCTTAGACTTCCTAATCTTCATAAATCAATAATTGGTTTTACAATTTTTAAACTTACCCACTGCAACACAAAACAATGAAATAGCTTATACTTTTTAAAGTTAAAAAAATGATATTTAAATTGAAAAGGGTTTATCCTGTATCTTACTGCACAAATATACCAAAATTTACCGAAAACAGTAGTAACCTTCTGAAAGAATTTTAAGAAAAGTTGTTGATACAGGTAGTCAGTAACCCTGGCAATTTTTTTTTTAGAAATAAGTAATTATAAGAAGTGTAGTCTGTTGTATGAAATGTTTTGTTTCAATGACTAAAACTAGCGCCACGCTCTGTAACCTAACAACTGGAATTAACTCTAAAACGAAGACTATAACTTAAACGTCGATTGAGACGTAAGCCATACGCACATTTTATCAACAAGATAATAAAGTTAAAGCTTTAAAAAGAACATGGGACATGAAATTGATTAAATACAGAGGAATATGAAAAAAAATTTCTGGCACAGAAAGTTGAATAACAGGCATGACGATTCTCATGCTCGTAATTGTCATCTTTTATAAACCTGTAATATGTATATCTTATCATATACTGAATATATTTAAGCTCCCCAGAATTACTTACATGTGTACAGGATAATAAACTCTTAAAATATTGATCATTTGATCAGCTGATTGATTCTCCATTGATTGCCACGCTTCACACCATAGTCGCCGATTAAAGACGTGTTTCTTTAGCACAATCCGCTTTCCTTCGGGGCATGCGAGGTGCATGGCAGTCGTTTTATGAACATTACTCAAGTCATTAAAAAAAGTAGGTGTCAGGACTGAAATGCTATCAATATTTAATCATGGCGGATGCCTATTTTAAACATGGCGCAGCTAGTTTAACCATGGCGCACATAAAATTAACCATGGTGGGCCGCCATGGTAAAACCAGTTATGGAGAACCCTGCTATAAGTAGGATATAGTGCTCATATGGTAAATTATTTGCACATTTTGTAATTTCGTTTCCATACTGATGTAAAATATTGTATAGTCCGTAGCCCCATATTTCATTTTAGTTTGTTTTCAACAGAAGAATGTATAATTTATAATGCTCTTGTTTGATTTTCATAGTAAAGAATAAAAACAGTAATGAATAGTTTTAATGACAACACCAAAACAAGATATAGAAGAATAAATCTGACCGTAGCCCTGTATAGTCCGTAGCCCAAATTTTACAACTATCAGAAAAAAGTCATATACATTGTTGATACAATAACTACATTATAATAATATGTTTAATCCAATAAATATAATGTATAAAAAAAAACATAATCGACAGTAATGAAAATGTAATGTCTGAATATTAACATTTTTCAAATAAAGGCTTCATTTTGTATTCTGTCCTGTTCTATTTGTGGTCACAACATATTTCTAGATATATATGATAAAGTTTTCCTTCTTATGCTCTATATCATCAATCCATTTGGAATAATTAGCGTTAGAGCTTTTTTGAAAGAATATTTTACCACACAGATCCTACTTACGAAAGGGCCAGGGACTTTTCAAATAAATTTAGAAAATTTACAGACTATATAACATACTTTTTCATCAGCATGATTTTTTTTTACTGGCTGCATCATTACAAAATGTGGATCAATCGTTTATTAGTTTTCACCAACCAGTCATCACATTCAATGGTGTGATTTGATCCAAAAACATAAGGATCAACTCCTTACTTTGCGATTTAGTATAAAGTAAGACCTTCACACTAAGTAATTGCACCACTTTATCTAAAATGATTGAATTGTTAATTTAAAATTAGAAATAGCATTGATTATTTAAAATATTGTAATTGGTTGTTTTTTTTTTCACTTCAAATGGTCCATCATGTTTTGTAATTTTATTAATGAGTATCACTCTATGATCATGATCATGAATTCTATACTGATACCTGATACACCTGTTGAATGATCATCTTGAGCTATTTATATAAATTTAAAATAAAATCGAAAAAAAGTATGAAGCAATATAGTCCGTAACTAAAAAATCAAGCGTTGACTTAATTAAGGTGCATGTTGCTTTCATTATTATAGTTTGAACACCAATAATGCTTTACTTATTAGTTGAAGTGGAATTTCATTTGGCATTAATTATGGAAGTACACTTGTACATTACACAATTTATCGTTAAGCATGACATCATAAATAATCAGTCAAAGTGCTGTGAACCGTTGTAGAAAACAAAAATTAATGAAAAAAAATTGCCCAAGAATTGATTATAACATTATATTTTTTAAAATGATTTTCCACAATAGAGCTGTTTAACGGTATAATCTGTAGCCCTTGTGCTGTCATGAAATTCATCCTTCGTAGATGCAAAATTAAAGTTCATTCTTCGTCTTTAAAATTAGATGGATTTAGACATTCTGTTATCAAAACACCAATGAAATGTTCTTCTGACATGTACATGTATTATTTTGTTCTGACAATTCATATTTTACTCGTATTGCGAATTTACGTATTATAAGTTTAAGCTTTTAATTAATATTTTGTTAAATTTCACAGGATTTTTGTGTAAATTGAAATTCAACTGTTATGATCTTTCAAACACATGTTAACTCCCAGTTTTTTTAATTCTGACAAACATTTACGGATACAAGCATCTATTTTTTCTATGGTCACTCCTAAAGTGAAAAATACCCTATGTTTAGTCCATAGTCCCGAGTCTCAAAATAATAAATAAAAAGATCCTGACATAGTTTTTCTTTGAGTTCTATCAAATAAATTTGAAATTCTCATTCCCATATAAATTTTCTTTAGAAAAAAAAGAAAGTACTTTAATTCATTTTTTCTTCAAATGTCCTAAAATTAAGTGTAGCAAGATTCTCAAAGATTAACAGATTAACCCATGTCCTTTAATACTGTAACATTTTAATGGAAAAGACTTGCTATTGTATGTGATTTTTTCTTTGCATAGACAATATTTTTTTAAGTGTTTGTATTTAAATTATAAATGTTTGTTCAGTTAAATGTGATGAGAATTAATGTTATGCTTAAATATGCAGAGTCCGTAGCCCTCTTGGGTCTATTATTAGTAAGAATGAAATCTTTTAAACCGCTTGACAGAAATGGACAGAAATTTCAGACAATCTGCCAAAGGGATGTAGTTTTTCATAAAACATACTTAAATAAAGTAATATTCATATGACTTCATTTTTTGGTTTATCTACATACAACATGGGCACCTGATCTCGACCAAGCCGATAATTACATTATGTAACATAATCCCCGAGGTATGTTGTTCCTCTATTGAAAAATATTTTTCTATTGGTGATCATGCCTTATGGTCATTATTTATGATAAGGGTGTCGCTCTCGGAGTACTGCTTGGTTTTCGCTTAGCAAAAAAAAAATTTCTATAGCAAGAATATTTCTAGGTTACAGTTTCAAATCAATCCAAAACTCCCAACATTCATAAAATTTTAATATAATTATTACTCATTTTTCTCATGTAAATGTCTATAGGTTTCCCATAAAAGTCTACAGGTATACCAACATCTTTGAACAATTTAGATTCTAAACCACATTAAGATGATTCAACATAAGTTTTTTCTTGCATACCTTATATAGAAAAAAAAATGTTTGATTTTTTTTATTTATATTACCATTTAAAACTTTGATATCTTTATATTTCCCAATCCTATCCCCGGGGACCATAATTTGAATTATTTAGAATCCACATTGCCCAAAATTACCCTCATATAATGATCAGCTTCTCTGGCTTAGTTGTTCTTGAAAGGAAGATATTGAAAGGTTTTTTTCATATATATTTCAATGTGAAACTTAGATTACCTATTGTGGCCCCAGCATAACCTGGGGGAGGATGATTTTTAAAATTTATAAGACTACGTAATGATGCTCTCAGATTTCCTTCCCAGTGCTTTAATGAAGAAGAAATTAAAACATTTCTCCAATATATTCAATGCTAAACTTCCCCATTATGCCCACAAACCACTCCGGGGGGGGGGGGGGGGGGGGGGGGTGCATTAATTGAACAATAAAGAATCTTCACTACCCAGGAACCCTCTCATAGAAGTGATCTGTTTTGCCCTGCAAAGAAAGCGTTAGCATTTTACACTATGTAAATCATAATAATTGTAGAAAATAGTAGAAGACCTAGAATAAAAAAAAATGCTTTCATAAAATATGAATTATCTCTGAATGCCTCGATACTTATATTTCATGTATCATTAAAAAGTAGTTTGATGATCAACTTTCAAATAGAAAGTCCATGGGTGAAGTTTCTATTCTCTTTTTTACATTTATATGTTTTTAACATTTTTAACAGTATTTGCGTATTTTTCTCTTTTTAATTAATACTATTACTTATGTATTAACTTTATTTGATTGTTTGTATTTTGTTTGACATCCCTCTGGGGAATTTTTTACTCATATGAAAACTCCTCCACTTACCCGAGGAGAGCTATAGATTTTATCCTTTAGTTACTCGGATGGAGCTTTAGTGTGCCAGCACCTACTGCGACACAGGACCTCGGTTTATACGGTCTTACCCGAAGGACCGGTGTACATGTTAGGTTGTGTCCTGTTGAAACAATTAGTCTACAACATGTAATTATATACGATATGATTGATTTTTTTTTTTGAA
Organism: Saccostrea glomerata; assembly: GCA_003671525.1. Classification (NCBI taxonomy): domain Eukaryota; kingdom Metazoa; phylum Mollusca; class Bivalvia; order Ostreida; family Ostreidae; genus Saccostrea; species Saccostrea glomerata. The sequence continues at coordinate 220,681 of PRKT01000502.1, forward strand.
GAAACACTGTGTAAGACAATCCTATATTTAAATCATGTACAAATGGAAACTCTACATAAGATGGTGGGCCATTTTGTAAGGCAAAACACATGCTAATGTGTTTACTTGTACATAACATCCTCTGCGTCAAAATCGCGAACATACAGACATTTTAATTTTGGCTTACTTATTACATTTCATATGCGAAAGCTCACAAATTATGGCATAATATAACACATAAACTACCGATAAGAGTACAAATTTACCAAAACATCAATCGATGACTTTTTCGCTTTTGCTTGACTTTCCAATAATTAGCCCCACTCTCTTTCATAGAGCCTAACCTAAATCCAGATTAAGGAGGATAAAACACTCGAAAGTCTTTCATAAATACATACCGTAATGAAAATCAATCAATTGATTAAAGGGCAAATCAACTTCCCTTTGAGATTCACAACTTCTTCTAAGCCCCATTATGTTCCAGTTTAATTTTACCTGAAAGTGTCAACTTTACAATGAAATATCTTTACACAAATCTTTATTACTTTGTTAGTATACATAACCTTATTGTTTTTTCGTAAGAGATAAAGAATTGTAAAAGGCACATATCTATCACAGATACATGCTTTGAAATGCAAATATTTTCATTAAAGATAAATATAGATATTGATAACCATTTTTCTCAAAAGCCTTTGTTCACATATTTAGTTCACTATAAATCGATTAAATAGTTTTAATTGTAAAGGGGGCCGTTATAGATATAACCCAAATGTTCTCCATGTGCCCTTAAAAATTGTATTCTCTTTGAGATTTAATTTAATATACAGACCTTACACAACCCAAACATGAAACCTAGTTAACATGTGCAAAGGAGTTCAAATGTACAGCTTTTTAAGAAAAAATACACATGCAGACAGTTTTCTAGGTGCTAATTAATTACATTTCATATGTCAATAGCTCACAAAGAATGCCAACCTATAACACATACACTACGTAATATATTAAAAATGCAACACATAGCAATTGCCGAAATTCCAATTTTTAGCTATACTTTCCAATATCTCATACCCATTTTACCCATAGAGCCAAAGCCCGAGCGAGGAAAATAAAACACCAAGTATTCCTAAGATATTATGTTTGGTTTGCAAGATTTGAGGAAATATATTAAATCCCTTTCTTGCAGTCACGCATATTAACGCATATACCACTTCCTATATCTAATGCAAACCACACATGTACAACTTCCCCGCAATCACGCATTCTCACGCATTTTGATAATTTCATTCAATCTTAATATAATGCCAATTTCCTTCTCTTCTATTTTATACTTTGAAGAATCTTATGAAATAAGAAAATTATTTTTGTATTATTATATAATAGCATCTATTAATTTAAAGAATAGATGCACTTATTTCATGAGGAAAACTTTGTTGCTGCTATTTGAGTTGGGTTAGCTAGAATATAAATTAGATCGGGATCGGGATATCTCAAATTCTCCCTCTTTGCCCTTGATCCAAAAACGAAAGGTACACGAATTTTGTAGCAGACAGAACTTTTAAAAAATATGCTTTCAATCACGATTGTTTCTAAAATATTTAATTGAATATTATCGGCAAATATCTGATTTGATGATTAGATGCATGGATGGATTATTCTTTTTTGGAAAAATCCGAGATTTTCTTGGATTTTCCAAAATTTGCTATGTCGGCATACATGTGGCGTAATTTGTATTAAAACTTGTTTATGTTTTAGTTTAACAAGCAAACATATACCAGATTAAGGAATATTTTTAAATACGTTTTTAAATTAATTATAAATCGTGCATCAATTGAAAAATAAAATCCTATATAAAAAGAATGGCTTAATATAGCAGTCAAACTGATCAAAACATTATAATCGGTGTCTATCAATTTTGGCAGGCTTTATTCAATTGATCATTCTCAGTGTATACAACAACGGTATTTTTAAAATGCATTTTGCATTAAAGTGCATGAATTTTGTTTAAAACACAAAGGGGGGGGGGTCTCAGAAGCAAAGTTATAACAGTTACAGCTTTGATGATTAACAGGGAAACATCAAATATTATAAGTTACAAGGGTAATGTTGGCCATAAATCAGGCTTTATGTTATTATCATGCAGAAGAAGCTTATTTCCTATTTGGCGGAAATTATGCCCTCCACAGTAAACAACACAATCAACCAACAGGACAAGCCAATGCTTTATTTCGAACTTAAAATGCACTCTTGAAATTAAATTCAGTGCTTCTCGAGTGTATAATAACTAATTGCCACTTGGTTCCTTTTGGCAATCACATAGATTTCATCAAATTTATTGCCTATCAAAGGTAGCTCAGTTGCTCTTGATGAGCTATATGCTAGTTATTTTTCTTTGTTTAATTAGTCATATAATAAATTTGACAGTATAAGCTGACTCGAGGGTACTCGCTTTAGCATTTTAGGGATATTTTATTCTTGTTCACGCATTCTTCACTTCTAAGGCTATAACCATTAGAAATAAAGGAATTGATAATTTTATTTATCTGGGGTTTGGGTAAATTAAGGAATTAGATTTGTAAATTAAGGAAAATGACTAATTATTGCTCAATTCATGATAAAAAAAATCTGCTGTATTCTATAACCAGTTACTTAAATAAGTAATTCTCTTCTTTTAGCTATGGTAAGTATGTAGGTGTTCTGTGTGACCCAGAAAAAAGTAACTGGATCATGTAATATCAATTATTCTAATTCTCTCAACTACTGTCAAGGTTAATAATTAAAAGCCACTTTAAATAAAAGGGATTTGACAGTTAACAAATATACTGGTAAAAATATTGCACCTTAATACTTGTGTTTACTTGAAAGTGTGTCTGCCTTTTTACACATATCTGAATTTTAAGTTTATCAGTGGATTGCCTGTTTTCAGCTAAAGCATTTCTTTACTTATATAAGTAGTTTTACTGAAAATAATTCATACATGTATAAGCTATTCTTAATAATTTTATTTTATTGGTTAGAGCTTAAAGTTCATGGAATATTTACATCAGATAGAATACTAAAACACCAGGGTTGAAAATATTACTGAAATTAACTTAGGACATGTATACAAATTCTTAACACATATATAGGGGAGAAACATGCAATTCATTCAATTTCGGGGAATAAAGGGGAATTTTATTGCTAGACAATTAGTGTCTGACTCTTAGGTTGGAAATTGAAGTCTTTGAGAAAAGTATAAATTGGATAGGATGTTGAGTAGAAAATTGTATTATGCACTTACTAGGGAGAGCTGCTATGGGGCTATCATGACAGTTAAGTGGGATAAATTCTTAACACAGTCAGTCAATGACCTAAAACGGATTCATACAGGGTTTGAAATGGAAATCCGTACTGGGACTATGCTTCGCCAATACGGATTTCCATTTCAAACCCTAAATGAATCCGTATTAGGTCACTAACTGACTGTGTAACTAATATTATTTTCATGTTTTATAATCCTTTAAAGGGACGCTCTTTTCTTCAATGAGACATAAAAAATAAATAGTTCCTGGTTACAAAGCAGAACCAAAAACTTAGTTTCTTAGGATAAATTAGTTTTGAATGTAAAACTATAAATGCAGTGCATATACCATATAAAAAACTGCTGAAAAGATTTTTTTATCTTCCTGGAAGTAGAATAACTCCAAGTAGCCAAAATAAATTACTTTTGCGATAAAAATAAATTGAACAGCAACGAACACAACTGTACTCTGTTCCCATATTTCGATAAATTTCGTTTATAAAAAAACGATATTAAAATGAAAGGGTTGTCTTCTTAAGCGTGATGTATTTTCTTTTTGTAAGAACTTTTGTAAGAATAATTAAATACAGTAGAAATAAACTTGGTCTTAATAACTTTAACTTCAAACGCATGCACTATTTAAATAGATAGATATTATGCCTACCTGATTTTGTATTCCTGTTAGCCTTCTGGATATTTTCTATAAGAAAAAAAGAAATGCCTCATGTACAGCTTTTTAAAGAAAATTCCTTTTTAATTAATATTATTTTCCTCAGACAACACTTAAGTCACTTTGTTCTCAGTCTTTATTTAAATCCAGAAAGTATCTCTCTGTTAAATAATTATCTGAGTTAAACCCATTGATACCTACTTAACAACAATTTTCTAACAAAAAAAAAAAAAACTATTGTTACCCGTGCTAATATTTCACTTTTATCAACCATAGTTCAGTTTATATGTTGCAAATCATACTTCTATGTTTCTATGTTCCACCTGTTTGAGAAGAGTTTTTGTAATGAAAAACACGAATATTTTTCATATGAGGTAGACATTTTACTCTTGTTCATAAATAATGAAAACTATTTGATCTGAAACTTGTGTGTATCTTATACACTTAAATTCCAACGTAATTTGTTTTTTCCGATTTCTTTTTATGTTAATTTTCTCTTTGCAGTCCAGTACACTGTCTATTCCGATACCTCTCAGTGCATAACGGATTAGACAGGTTTTACTCCCAAAATAGAATTGATGTATTCAATATATAAATTTCTATATGTAACTTAAAAAACATCTTTAGCTTTAACACAGATTTTTACTTTCAATTTATATATGCATTTCTTATCTCGGCGAGTAAATAATCGATCAATTTTTAATAGATTGAAGTTTTTGTTTGTAATTTACTCCTCATATGCAACCCTGAGAATGGGGGTGCCACTTTCTTATATCTGCCATTTCTTATGAATGTATTACATTGATTTTCTAATATAATCTAATGTGATTAATGATTTCATATTTTATCTCACCGTACCTAAGGGTTTTACGATTTCAGCAAAATTCTGAACGTCTACATAAAATGGCGTTTTCAAATTTAAGTGCAAACACAAGTTTTTGCATTTGCTTTCGAATTAATGTAAGAGCGTATCACATTAATGCACCGTGTATTAAATAAGCGGTATTTATAAATTATTGTTAATGTTGTTATCCATGCCAAAGCCGCTTAAATAAACAAGAGGCCCAGGGGCCACAGTGCTCACCTGAGCACATCAGGCTTGAATTTACTACCCCCCCCCCCCCAGGTGTTCATTATTTGAACAAACTAGAATCTACACTACCTGAGGATGATTCCATATAAATATCCCTAATCATAGCTTTGAAGTACTTGAAAAGAAGATTTTAAAAGGTTTTCCTATACAGTACCGACCAGACGCAACCTGACACCCAAGCACCCCCAGAAAGCAGTCCCTGGGACTGCTTTAGGACCGCTCTGGGACTGCTGTGGGACTGCTATGGGACCGCTGTGGGACTGCTTTGGGACCGCGCTTCCCAAGACTGCTTTGGGAAGCAGACCCAGCAGTCCCAGCTGTCCCTGGGACTGCTTTCTGGGACTGCTTTGTTCACTCATGTGTGAAAAAAGATTCTGAGTGACATGATAGCTCCGCCCTTTTGTGTATTCTGAATTTGCAGGCCCACTGTTGTTTTTTTTACTTGCAGCAGAGATGAGTTTAAATTCTTTAAAAAGCAAGGATTTCTTACAATATTTTAATGAGTAGAGAGTATTATAGTTAATTAATATTTACTTAGACAGTATATTTACACAAATGTAGTTTAGAATAAACTTTCAAAAAATAAATTTATTAAATAAGGAAGTCAGGAGAAGAATAATTTTTTTCCCTAAATATAAGATAAGGTCTATGAGAAAAAAAATATCCAATGTAGGCCTTTTTATTACGGGGGTATTTAATGTAAAATTAAATACTAAAAATTTGCATTTGTACTATTTAAAAAAAAAATTAGTACAGTCAGATATAAGATTTTAATTAAAAAGGTACATGTTTTTAACCCTCAAATATAAAATATCACACTTTATTAAATGACCATGAAATAAGATTTATTTGATAAATTAAATTGATTAATGCTTCCATTTATTCTTCCGTAACATAAACAATGTGGAAAATCACTGGGGAAATTATTAATGAATTACCGGTAGTTTTTCATTTATAAACAAGTTATTAAAAAGTACATCGATTTAAAAAAAAACAGTTGAAAATACCGGGAATTGTTATTTAATTCTTTTTTTTTTTTTTGCCCCTGTTTACACCGCCAATTAATGTGTATAAAAATGGTATCAACACTCGCGGTTTCAATCGCCTTTGGGCAGAAAATCAGCGTATGTTATTTGGGTATACATATCAGCGTTTCACATCATTGAACATGCTGGTCAACAATGATCCTTAAATTTCAATCTATGTAAAGCAAAAATAAAATTGATAAATACAATGTGTATGAATTTCTTTCAGGATTAGTTAATTTTGAACATAATCTGAGGGCTCCATTCGGGTGATTTACAGATATACACTCTAACATTTACAAAAAAGCACTTAAAACTGAAGCCCAATATTATAGAGACAGAGAAATTTAAAATAATTAAATTGACATGTCAGTAAAAATAATCATGAATGAAAATTAATACTTGGCAAAATCAAAAAAAAAAAGATTTTTTTTTTGAAAAGCCCCATTAGCTAAGAAAATTTCTTAGAGTATCCCGATGATATGGAAATTGGCCATATAACGATAAGATCTATTTAAAGCTAATTCTGGTGTAAAATAATTAATTCACGTTTAATTTTCTGTCTAGAAAATAAAATTGGGAAGCAGTATCAATTACAGAAAATAAAGAAATCCAATTATTAATATACCAGATAATTGTGATTTATTTTAATTAATAAATAATAAATTTTAATTAATTTAAATTCAGGACTGCTCTGGTGTAATATTCATGTTCAGTATAATTTCATACATGTACGTGTGAAAGCCTTCTTCATTCAATTAATATTATTTCAATTTTGTTTCTATGCGCGTACTGTTCATAAATGACCTTCGCACACATAAAAGGATTCCAGGCATACTACCCAGAATCAAATTCTACAGCCTTTTATATTTCCATTGTTAATTGGGAATCTCATTTCTGAGTTAGCTCCGCCCATTAAATAAATAAACCCCGCCCTCTGGGACTGCTGGGACTGCTTTCTGGGACCGCTGGGACCGCTGTGGGACTGCTGTGGGACTGCTGTGGGACTGCTTTAGCAGTCCCAGAAAGCAGTCCGCGGGACTGCTCTGGGACTGCTTTGTGTCAGGTTGGGTCTGGTCGGTACTGTATATCCCTACATAAAACTTAGGTCGGCCATTTTGGCCCCACCCTTGCCCCGGGGGATATGATTTGATCAAACTTGAATCTACACTACCTGAGGATGATTCCACATGAGTTTCATCTTTCCTGGCCCAGTGGATCTGAAGAAGAAGATTTTTAAAGATTTTTCCTATATATTCCTATGTAAAACTTGGTTCGGCCATTTTGGCCCCACCCTTGCCCCCAGGGTCATGGATTGACATACTTGAACCTACACTACCTGAGGATGATTCCACATGAGTTTCATCTCTTCTTCCCCAGTGGTTCTGGAGAAGAAGATATTTAAAGATTTTTCTGATATATTCCTAAGTAAAACTTGGGTCGGCCATTTTGGCCCCACCCTTGCCCCGGGGTGCATGATTTGAACAAACTTGAATCTATACTACCTGAGGTACCTGAGGATGATTCCACATGAGTTTCATCTTTCCTGGCCAAGTGATTCTGGAGAAGAAGAGTTTTTTAAAATGCCATTAATTTTTAACAAATTCAGGATTATCTCCCCTTGGAAAAGGTCGTGGCCCTTCATTTGAACAAACTTGAATCCCCTTTACCCAAGGGTACTTTGTGCCAAGTTTGGTTGAAATTGGCCCAGTGGTTCTTGAGAAGAAGATGAAAATGTGAAAAGTTTACGACGACGACAACGACGACAACGACAACGACGACGACAGACAACGGACGAATTTTGATCAGAAAAGCTCACTTGAGCCTTCGGCTCAGGTGAGCTAAAAACAAGTAGATGGGGTCGATAATTCTCAGAAGTAATCGATTAAATTACAGTTACTTTGGATTTTAAAAGTAGTAAGATTATAAGCTTAAAACAGCCATTTTTTTTAATAATTAAATAACATCTGACTACTTTTCAATCGTGTGATCATAATCACTTGTGATTCATTCAGATTGCATTGAAAATTTTTTAAAAATGTTCAAGGAAAAAAAAGAAAATGATTTTTTTTTTCTATGAGATTGTTAATTTTATATCATTTGTGTTATTGTTGACAAAGGAGGTCAAACTGCAATAACAAATTATTGATGGGATAAATGGAATTCAACAGAGAACTGTTGCATAAGTAATGGACTTTCTTCGTATGAGTGGTGAACTTTTCAATTAAACCATCGGTTATTATGCCCTGTTCACAGGGAGAGGTTAATTCTCAGAAAATTAATGCGAAGTTCACTGATGTAAATTACATTTCGTTCACGGCTAAAGCGTAGAACATTACTTCGAATTTAAATTTTATTTGTACGAAAGTGCTATTCAAAAGGCTATTATGATGTCAATTGTGAATAACGTCATGTATGCAGAACAGATTGATTTGACATAGTATATATATATATATATATATATATATATATATATATATATATATAGATGTGTACTGCTTTCAACAAATTTCATGCACAGTGCTTTGCTTGCTAAAATATCCTTTGTAACGTTCGCGGTTTGATAACCCGGAACGATAACTACAACATACTAGTACATGTAAACTTGTAAAGTTTATTTAAAATACATGTACATAAAAATAAATTGTAAGGTTAATTACCGTTCGCGGTATACCCGGAACGGCCATTATTATGCTTATTATGCTTATTATATGTACATGTGATATTATGCTTTCATGTTGCTTGCTGATGCTGCTGCTGCTGCTTGTTGTTATTTGGGGTCGCCCTTTTACGCTTGGCGACCCCCTGCTGCTTTAAATATGCCACGACCAACAAACGCCAATATCAAAATAAACGTGTATAAAATCATGTTTGTTTTATTTTCCTCTATATAAATAACGTCTTTTTTATGATAGATATTAGCGAAACGTGAACCATGCTTTAAGGTGCATGCAGGGAAATGGTAATATTCTATTTCTATGACTTCAACATAAGTGTATGTTGCGTAACAGTTCAAAAAATTGTAAAGAGTTAAATTCAAATCTATATTTATCTTTTGCTATTTTAGAAGACATTAAGGGATTGAGTTTATTTAGTGCGGGTCTTTTTCAACTCCTTACCAATATCTCACCTTTAAATCCTTTTTTTTTTTATTAGAAGCTTCAACAACGTCATCAGCAGCCGAAGAAGGTAACACTCAAACAGGTGAGAAAAGCATTTTAAATACATTCAGTTTTCTAATTCCATTTTTTAAACAAAAAAGAGTCATCTGTATTATTTTCAGTTAATTAAGTTTTAATACGATTTTTGAGCCATTATTTTTTATCATTAAAATAACTTTTTTTCATGTATCAGATTTTATGCAGTAAAGTTGGAATTTAGTGCATGTCTGTTTTTTTATTCTTTACCAATAACACACTTTTAAATCCTTGCTTCGGTAAAGGAACTCAAAGAACATTATCAGCAGCCGAAGTAAATAACACTAAAACAGGTGAGAACAACATTTTTAAATGCATCAAGTTTTCAAATATATTGTCAGTAAATAACAAAATTGGTCATCTGCATGATTTTCAGTTAGTAGAATTTTAACACTATTTTTTGAACAATTATCTTTATCATAAAAAATAATAAGTTTTCCTGTGTCTAGTTTTATAAAGTGTATTTGAAATGCGAAAATCATTTTGAATTTTATGAGTCCTCCGTTGAATGTTTTCGTTGAATGCTGACTTAAAGGTACCTGTATTTTTCTTGAAAGGTTTCTAAAAGTTCATTGAAATGCACCTGCAATTCATTTATGGAATAACTATCAAAAAGTCAATGAAAGCTTTTTTTAATGTAAACTGTAAGATTATTTTTTTTACACTGAAATCTTCAGATTTTGTTTAAGAACAATCAGTCTACCTTTAATATATATAAACTTGAGATAAATGTTTTAAATATACTAGTATAGAAGGAACTTGTATTTTTATGCGAATTAAAAAAGGTAAGATACGATAAAGTGACTTTCCAATTTGTTTTGGAAAAGTCATACAGAAGCAGAAGGATTCATGGGGCTAATTGATTACATTTCATTTGCCAGTAGCTTACGACGTTTGTCACCATATAGCACGTTAACTACCTATTAGAGTACAAAATAACGAAAAAATGAAACCGAGGACTCCAAGTTTTTTCTTGTTTTTTTTTTCAAGATTTGGCCCGTTTCTGTCCGATAGAGTCAAGCTCAAGGCCCGAGCACCTGCTGTACTATGTAATCAAAGCATATCGTAATGTAAATTCATAATTCGATACTGGGCAATTCAACTTTCCATTGATATTCACACATTCTTCCTAGCAATAAAGTGTTTTAGCTGAATTTCCTCTGCAACTGACAAAGTGTTATAGATTATCTTCTTTTATTTTCTGAGTCTCAAATTTACACCTATGTGTTGCACATCTATTTCAGGAAGCAAACTGTGTCACTGAAGATATCTCTTACAATTTACATTATAATCATTTTTATACACAAAAGTTTACATACATGTATAACATGGTAAAGCTTATTTTTACACATGAAAGGAACCATAAATACACCGTATACGTAGACCGTTACTGGGACACTAATATTTTATTTCATTTAAATTTGAAGATACCGTAGAATATGCTGCTTGGTCTACGGGATTTGAGGAAATGTATTCAGTTGGAGTATATCTACTTTATTCTTTGTCAAAAGCGAATATATTTCTATCGTTAATATCTGTTTCTGTTCTTAATTTGAATAACAACTACAAGTACGTTATCAGCAGCCGAGGAAGATAAAAAGCATTTTAAAATGCATTTAGTTTTAAGTTTAACACAGTTGGCAATTTACAAAAAAATATGAACTTAATTTCACATAAAATCGCCTCGAAAAACAATTTTTCAAATATAGTGTTAACTTGACATTAAAAATAACTTTAAGTAAAACGTAATTTTTTAAAGATGCAAACATACGTAAATATTCTAGATGTATATTTTGAATGGAAGAAATTCACGATATAAGTAAAATCATGTAGATATTAATTACCATTTTTCGTGAAATTTTTTGCTTGCATATTTGGTCATTCTAATTGAATCAACCAGTTTTAATTGTAAAGAGGACAGTTATAGAATTTCCCAAAACACTATCTAACTCTCCTTAAAGGTTATATTCCCTGTAAGCTTCATTTTAATATTCCGACCAGACAAAAGCTAATATCTAATGTCTAACATGTGCCAAGAGGTTTACACATCCATGCTTTCAAGCAATGTATATACAAAACGTTTTCTACGTGCTTATTATTTACATTTCTGAAGCAATGCTTACAAAGTATGCTATCATATACAGATAAACTACCTAATAGAGAACAAAATTAATATAAAACGGGGAACTCGACTACTTTCCAGTTGTAGTTTGTCTTTCTAAGATTTGGGTCCCATTTCACCCTTTGGAGCCCGTCGGGGAGGACAAAACACCTCGTACCTTGTAAATATATGCATATTATAATGAAAATTAACCAATTGTTCTTTAATATTATTAGCATCTTACAAAGTCTACTGGACCGGCCACAATAGCCTAGTGGTAGAGCGATCTCTTCGTGATCTGGGGACCCGTGTTTGATTCAAGTTTGCGGTGCAGTTCGCTGTGCCGCGACAAACCATAGACGTTATTGACTGTTCCTTCGCAATATGTCCGGCATTACAGTTACAGTTCTTTAGGATATTGCCATAAAAATGTAAATGAAAGCCCCGTGTCACAGTAGGTTTTGGCAGGATAAAAAAAAACACCCCTCAATGGCCCTGTGTGCAAATATAGATTTACATTTGAAGCCCTTTACCAGCAAAAGGGTGAACATTTTTTGAGTGGGACGTAAAAGAATGTACAATAAATCAATCTAGGCTCTACTGTACCTCTACTGTTTTTCAATTGAAATTTATTTTCAATTGACTCAGTGTTTTGTTTCACATTTACAACTGTTTATTCTCTTCTTATTTGACAACTAGATGTTGTACATTTTTAATGCAAGCTGTCACTGTGCAAATGTCTCCCATAAATATTCAATCATATTAATACACAGGATTCGGCATCATATAGAAAACATCTTGTTTAAAAAAAATGACCCGATCTTTAATTCAAAGCCACTCTTTGCCACATAAGGAATAAAGTTGATAGTGTTATGCAAATGTATCTCTTGTATGAAATAAAAAAAACATATTTTGCTTGGTTAACGAGATATTTGGTTAAAATTTAAATTAAAATAAATTAATCTTATATTTCTAGGTCATTATCTTATCAAAAATCAGTTTTAAATCGAATTCGAGTATTGTTTGAACGCTAGATTTACCAAAGGTGCTATCTTGTTCCTGCAGGACCCGTCCAAGGGATTCTTTTAAAAATAAATGTTCAGGAGAGTAATAACTTTATTTACGGCATAAATGTTCTCTTTGGTATGGGCAGTCCTTGGTCTTCTAAGACCAGAATTAAGTCATTTGTCAATGATTGTGCCTTTAACTTTAAACTTCCTCACAAATCTTTAAAATGTCAGTCTGTTGGGCACTTTCATTACAGAATGTTGTTTTCTCATGATTCTAATGACTAAAGTTACAGATTTACACCCATATTATAGTTTCAAAATTTCTATCAGCTGTTCATATGAAAATCCAATATTGAAAATATGATGACGTCATTTGGACATCATAACTACCTGAATTTTGAACAGAATTTCATGAATGTTTTTCAGATAAAATATATGCTAATACACTAGATCTGGACGAAATATCTTTGTGAATACTTGGAGTTTGATAAAGTTAAGAATGATTAAAAGTGTAACATATGTTTTGGGACACCCTGTACTTACCATCTATTTCAATTCTACAGTGAACACGAATGGGGACATATATATTTTGCTACTTAGGATGTCTCTCAACTATACATGTAGTTTAGTTGGTTTCGCTTCAAGTATTTAAAAGATGTGTCAAGGTACTGATTTTGACGGATAAAGGAACAGGAAAAGAACAACGCCGATCAAGGAAGAAAATCAAATGAAAATGTGAAGTGTAATAAATCATAAACCATAATTGTTTATATTAATTCAAAAGTAATCATAATCAGTCTTAAAAGGGAGGGGGGTTATGTTGAAAACTAAGAACATAAGTGTATATTCATTGACTTTTATTTGAAGAATTAAACTTTGATCTCGTCATAAAATCTGAATCAAATAAAAGAAATACATAAATATATATAAAGAACATCTAGCAGTGGACTATACAATGTAATATCACTAGAAAAACTCGTATTTGTAGGGCTACACTCTATAAATAATAGTCTTCGAAATCAAATTCATCTGTTACTTACCATTTTTTTTTCAACCTTTTCTTCTTTAAAAACTCACCAAGTCTGCCAGACATATATTTCATTATCAAAATCCACTAATAAGGGTTCGTCACTTACACAAAACATGCTCAATCTGATAATTCTATTTATTTATTACAGACCCATATTCTTGCTAAAAAAGATTTACTAATTGATTCGCAGGGATTTACTTTGTTTTTGGAAAATTGTAGTTATATTTCTTAAGATTTAACAATTTTATTTATCCAGTCACTAAATTTCAAAACTTTTCAGAAATAATTTGTTATATCAAATAATTAGGCCATAATATACAGTGACATGTATATGTCTAGAGTATTAAAAAATTTTAAAAATACGCGTACATATTTCTGAAACTGTTGTAAGGCTTAGACGTACCAAGGTAAGCAGTTACAGTAGGATGTTCTATAGCAAAGAATTTTTACGACGTAACAATGTTATAACGTTAGGTTACAAATAATGACGTTCCTCATGTAAATTTCATTCAAAACAACGCCATGCTGTCAAATCTCTTCCTGAAAAAAAGTATTATAGGTGTATAAAAAGGAAAACAGTTATGAAAAGCTACAAGTCTTAACTATCTTGAATTAAATTCTAACTAATGTTTAAGTTATGACGCATTTCGATGGTTCGTGACTTTAGCTCTTTGTTAAATCAAGGATTTTTTTGAAAGGTATATTTTAGATAAGTACTCATATAGTGTAACACAAAATTGAAGAGGAAATAGGGGGTCAGTGTGCATCCTTATAATCTACGATATCTTTAAGTTTACCTTTTTGCACTTAAATTTTATCTCTTAGGTTAATGTTAAACCCTAATATTATTCTAATAGTTATATCGATGATAATAAATATTATCTTATTTTATGCAAAATAGTTTAAATGATATTGATCATTGAACAAGTCTTGCAAATTAATGCGCAAAAATTATTGTTTGACCATTTGAACTAAAAAGAAACATATTTGTTGGATGAAAAAAACTTGATGAGCAATGATATATTTTTTATCACACTTTTTTCTACTGAAGAGCTGGTCAGTCAAAAGTATCGGATAGTTTAAATTAATGAAAGAAAAACTTGAGGTTAGTGATGTTAATATTGAAATATTGGTCAAAATATGTTATTTTCCAGGCAAAAATGTGGTGTAAATTTTATCTTGACTTCTGTAATATATCTTCATTTTGGGCAAAGTTTGTAGAGGAAAGGTGTAAAACTTGTTCTATTTTTTTAATATGAAAAATTCCCATATTTTCATATACCAACAGCTCAAAAGGTATGTCATCATATAATACGTAATCTACCTATTAGAGTAAAAATGTAACTTAAACATTAGACGACTCCCCAATTTTCAGCTTGTCTTCTCTTACCCATAGAACCCATCCCCAAGCCCGAGAGTGGAGGGAAAAAAAAAACACCCCGTATTCTGTAAATCAATGCATGTCATAATGGAATTTCATTAATTGATCTTTGATATCCATGTCTTCGTCTAGATCCGTTTTTTAGCTAAATTTCCTCTGCACTTGAATATGGGTTTAAAATTAATATATACAACTGTTGATTTGCTGACTTAACATTTGACACCTACATGTAAGTGTTACACATCTTATAGCAAAAAGTCTGTATAATTGCAAGTGTCTCCCACTATTGATATAATCATATTTATACACAAACGTGAACATCAAACAGAAGATATATCTTAAAACCTTTAAATAAGCCGTCACGGTGGCTTATTTAAAGGTTTGGTAAGAAAATTGGGGTGTATTTCGAAAACTGAGTTATTTCAAATCGCGGCTTATTATCAATAGAAAACATATGTGTCCAGATTATAATCACAGCGTATAATTGTTTCGATAAATTTTCATAGATGCATTGAGAATAACTTCTTTGCTCTTAAAATAAAATATCTAAACTTACTTCTGTAACGGTTAAGTGTTCAAGTGTCTTTAGTTCCCTTCTTAAAACAATTTCGAAATGCAATCTGTTTCAATACAACAAACAGTAATTCAGAAATACCCCTCAAAAATGAATTTTAAGCGATCTACTTGGAAGTTGCAGATATCTAACCTGAATAATGCAATTCAGGATACTGAGTAATTTATGTAACATACATATTTACACTGAAGGAGAAATATCAGATACTTGATTTAATCAACCTGTCTTTTTACATATACGATTTTGTGAAACATATCCACTGATATTGATATTGTTTTGTGATACTGATTTATTTTAGTGGTGAGTTTACGAGATATTTCCCGTATATCCACGAGTCTGATGTTTTGCAATGAGTTATATTTTTATTTTGGAAGTACATATAATTCAAAAAAAAAATTAAACAAATTCTTTTTGACTCCTTTGTAAGGATTGACGGGGAATGGAAAATCAACATAAAGTAAACAAACAATTATATCATTGAATATCTAGATATGTTAGTCAATTTCAGTAAATGATTAAGAAAAATGTCAAATGAATGTTTATTTTTTCTTTTCAAATTTTGAGATTATGATAAT
This sequence comes from Saccostrea glomerata, assembly GCA_003671525.1. Lineage (NCBI taxonomy): Eukaryota > Metazoa > Mollusca > Bivalvia > Ostreida > Ostreidae > Saccostrea > Saccostrea glomerata. The sequence continues at coordinate 236,593 of PRKT01000502.1, forward strand.
AAGAATACTCTAATAAACAATTCAAACTTAAAAATATATGTTCCTCTTGGAAAATACTATTGGATATTTAAGAACAGATATAAAATCAAATTATATTTATTCTATTTATATTATATTTTAAGTGGCATTTAGGTATGTGACAGCCATATACATTGGAGACAGGTATTTGAGCATGGCGCTCTCTTACCCAAAAGCTCCAGCAGATGTCCAACATCTAGGTTCACTTCAAAGAATGTGTTTCTTCAGAGATCAAAAGGGGAATATTACTGATTTCGGCAATGAAGCATATGAAGAGTACAAGAAGAAAGCTAAAACAACGGATAAACCTCAAGAATTACAAAAAATCAGATTAAATGATGTAAGAAACTTTGCACAAATTCTTGCTTGCTTAGCTCAAAATCTTTGTTTTAAAAATCACATGGTTTTTCGGAAAAAAAAGATTAATAGTGCAAGAAACTATACTTAAATGTGGTTTATAACTAATTGATTTTATTTGAAATCACTAACTTTGACTATAATTTCTACATAAGAATTGGTATGAATTCAATATGTTCTCGGATGACAAATAATGACAGCTCCCAAATATGATTTCAGTATTTTTCGTCTTATGTAGTCGTCTTTGAATCCGTTCTTTTTAAAGAAGTTATTTGCCTTGCCTAGAAAAAAGCAGTCCAGCTCATGTAGCTTCTTGCAGAGGATAACAGTATTTCATAGGTGTTTTTTATGTCAAAAAGCTGGCTTTCTTTAAGGTTTACTTGTAATTTCTGAAATCTGTACTGATATGTCCAACAGATTTTTTAATCAAAATTTCAAACCTTAAATATAAAATCACTTACTTTTTAATAATGATATCAATTTGCTAATTTTTAAGATAAACAATTATACTTTATTATCCTATCTTTTGACATGGCTCTTTATACAACATTGTAATTTTTCGTCGATCAATTTCAACAAAACCAAGACGAGTACCTTTGATATAAAATATTCAATGCATATTAGGATTATATCACTTGTTGAAGCTAGATTACGGTTAGATTGATGGCAAGAAACATAGTGAAGACTTAGTAATTAAATATAAATTTTATAAATTGGTACCCAAAGCAGGGTCTCCTACTCCTAACTGGAAGTACAAATGTGAAATATGAAAGGCCTTTTGCCATCTGTTCCCAAGTTTAGCGGGTGAAAGTTTTTTTTTGTAAGTACAGAATTCTTCAAAATTAAGGTTACAGTCCCTGAAACGTTCTACTTTCCCACCTGAACGGTGAACAAACGCTGAATGAATGGTGAACGAACGTAGAGCAAACGCTGAGTGAACGATGTGCGAACACTGAACGCAACTTAGTGAACGATGTGTGAACGCAACCCAACATCAAGGTCAGAATGTCAAAGGTTATTGGTATTCAATGTACGGTCTTGTCACTAGGATAACATGTGTGACGTATGAAATTCTAGCCCTTACCATTAAAAAGTTATTGCCAAGGTTAATGTTTTTTTAAGTCCAGAATATCTAAGGTAAAGGTAAAAAGGTCAAGATTATTGGAATTCAATAAAAGGTATTGTCACAAAATACATATGTTTCGTATGAAAGCTCTAGCCCAAACCTTTCAAAAGTTATTGCCAAAGTTAGAATTGTTCATAAGAACGGAAATCCACAAGGTCAAGATCAAAAAGTAAAGGCTATTGGTATCTAATAAACGGTTTTGCCAAAAAAAAAATACATATATGAAGTATCGAAGCCCTAGCCCTAACCGTCCAAACGTTATAGCCGTTGTTCAAAATTTTAAAAATAGGTCAAATCCAATGTCAAGGTGAAAGGACCAAGGTCTTTATTTCAAATGAAAGGCCTTTTCACAAGTATTAAATAAATAAAGTATGAAAGTATTAACTTTAACCCTTTAAAATATATTATATAGGTTTTTTTATAAGAATAGTACAAACTCTAAAGTCAAGGTCAAAGGATCAAAGTTCTTGGTATCCGGTGAAAGATCCTTTTATAGGGATTATATATTTGAAGTATGAAAGCTCTAGCATTTACCGGTCAAAAGTTATTGCCAAGGATAAAGTTTTTTCATAAGTAGAGGAAACATCCAAGGTCAAGGTCAAAAGGCCAAGCTTTGTGGTGAACAATGAAAGGTCTTGTCACAAAAAGTAAATACAGTTAATTCTCGATAAACCGCCACCTTTTGTAATTTATATAGAAATCATGGCGGTATAACGAATTTGGCGATAAATTGAATTTCCCATCTTTTAGAAAACAAGAAGTAGAGTTACCGTTCTTAGAAATACCAGTTAATGTTTCTATTTTTATTATTACATGCACATGTATATATAAAACATATTTCTGATTGAAAATACTTCAAGTAATTTTTTCAATGTACAATTTCGCTAAAACAAAATGTGCAATTATGAAATAAAGTAAAGTACATGTGAATGCATGTAAATCTGCACATCTGATATTGAGAAAAATACTGTGCGGGTCGATCGTCGTGATATACTGCCGATAGTACGTAAAATGAATTCTTGAATAAATTCATTGTTTATGGCATCATGGTTAATGAAACGTTCACAATTTATACCATATAATTATTTTTTCAGCAAACTTTGCATTGTTTACTTTAAAGCAGAGATGATCAAAATAATTTCGTTATCGGCGTACTTTAACAACGACCGCTTTCATGGCGAAGCCGTGACTAAATGATTTTTATTAAACAGAAAACAGTTCAAGTTAAATAAAAATTATTGTTTATATAATTCTTGTTTAATTACTTCATTGCATGTACCTTGTCTGCCTTAGTTTGCATGCTTTACAACTGGGATTGCGTCAACCAATTAGCCGCGCTTCACTGACCACATGCACCTGTGGCGGTATATCGAGAAAATTGACACTTAAAATTGGACGTTTGTTGTTAAAACAGGGTGGCGGATGGCGGTATGCGAATTTGGCGTTATGAAGAGAATTTTATGTAGCAGGAAAAATGTTCTTGGGAATTAATGGCGGTATTGCGAAAATGGCGATGAATCGAATGGCGATAATTCGAGAATTGACTGTATGTGAAGTATAAATGCCCTGTTATTTATTGTTCAAGAGATATGGCCAAATTAAAATTTGGATTTTTTGTGCAAAAGTTGGTCAAACTCCAAGATCACAATCAAAAGGTAAAAGAGGGTGTTGCAGAAACTCGTGATTATTACCGGCCGCCAGGAGGCAGTCAGTTCTATGATATGAAAGTTTGAAGCCGCTGTGCTGCGGAGTTAAAACAATTTAAATAAAAATACTTAACAATTATATAAAAATATATTGAAAAGAGCTTCTAAATTTTTAACAAGAAGGCACAATAAACATAAAATTATTATTTTTATAAATGAGATTTAAATAAGGTAAATATTTCATTCAATCTTGATTGAGAAACTTAAACAAGTTTGAGGTGCGGAGCAAATTAGGACATGTGTTGGGCCTAGTCTAAAGCAAAGACCGCGTTATGTATATTGCATAATTTTACTTTCTCTATTTAAACAGGATTTGTTGTACGTATTTATTTTAAAATTGAGGTGTTCACATGTACATATATAATTTTTTTAAAAATGTGGTTGAATTTTATCAAAATACCTAGCAGGCTACAGAATATTACAAGATTTTGCCCTTAGCAGACGAGGATAAAGCACGTTTCACAATGTGCCAAAAATTTTCCCGCTACAACTCAAAGAAACTGAATGAGAAGAAATGTAGTGGCTGATCTAGAAGGAGTAAAGTTTTTTTCTTCTAAAAGAGAGCAATGAGCCCCTCATATTTGTTGCACTTTTATTTCATTAAAACTACACTGCATATCTAGTTGTAGATTACATTAAACTTTAGTTTTAAACTTTTAATGTTATTTCCTCTTAAAGGTACTTGGACACAGATTTGAAGTTAATATTTTCTCTATAATATTATGACTTATGTATTAAAATAGCATTTTCACACAAATATTAATTAAGAATATTATTTTATTTAAAAGTTATTAAAAGTTTAAAGTTTTCGGCGAGTTTGATTGACACATTTTTTTTGCATTTTCATAAATTTTAACTTTATTTTTATTCCTTAGGAAAAGTGGCAATCTTGATGATTTTGAATGAAAAAATATTTATACTATAATCCAGAAAATGCAGAGTAGACATGTTCGAAAGCAAAACAAACACATGATATATTGTCAGTCCATACAGTTGCGATGAACAGACTTTGGCGAATGAAAGCACCCGGTGAATTGTTAACACCAAACAATAACTTGTTTACAAAAACCTGTGTACATAACACGAGTGTGATCGATTTGCCAAACTTTTTACACAACGGAATGACGATACTTGTAAAGGAGTTTGCTTTCTTACATGAAATTATTTTTTCTGGATTTAATTTTAAATATTTCTCATTAATAAACAACAAGATTGCCACTTTTCCAAAGGATTAAGAATAAAGTTAAAATCTATAAAAGTGCAAGGATGTGTCAATCAAACCCGCCAAAAAATTTCAAGTTTTAATAACTTTAAAATGAAATAAGATTTTTAATTAATTTTTGTGTGAAATGCTATTAAAATATATAATTCGTGATATTATACAGAAAAAACTCTGTGTCCAAGTACCTTTAATTAAACAGGCCCACGGTTTGTTAAAAAAATTGACGCAGAGGACCAGGGGTACTTTGCTTATGTATACATGTAATAATGAACATGCATTATAAAATTAAATTATATATATAAAAACTATTTCATAAATTAGTTATCACTCAATTAACTTCTTGATACCGTCCCCCCACATTTCTTTAAAAAATATATATATAATTAATTTCATTGCACTACCATTATACATGGAAAAAAATATGCAAAAATGATCCGTACCAGGATTTGAACCCATTCTCTGGTAAAAGTACTAGTTGGAAGCCCACAAAAATATACACAAGAACATTTAGGACACGATGGTTTTATAGTGTTATTTAAAGTACACATAGTCGGCAACATAAAACTTCTTCTTTTCATCTGCTAAACATTTAGGGAAAATACCAAAAGAATTGCAACACCCTCTTTTCTACGGTACCAAAGGAAAGTTTTTTTTTTTACAAGGAATACACATTTAAATATGAAAATAATAATCAAAAGTTATGCGCAAGGTTAAAATTTTTGTGGACAAACATAGAAACAGAGAAACATACAGAGATAGAGATAGACAGATAAACAGACAGCTAGACAGACAGTCAAAGAGACAGACAGACAAAAACTGTATACCGCGAATCTTTGTTAACAATGACATAAAAATGTTAGCTTAATTTGTGCTTAAAACCATGTGAGGTTTAGAAGTGCATTCAGCTGTATCGATGTTTTAAATCAAATTATATCATAGTTGTTATAATAAAATACTTTCCTGTTACGATTAAACATCTATTCATTTGCTCTAAAACGAATAAAAATTTGATGAATTGAACAAGTTGTGTATGTGAAACACTGATCCCTGGTCCCTGGCAGTTAATGGCGAAGGTGAAAATTTCTCAAATGCAGATCTAACTTCAGAATAAGGTCAAGAAGTCAACGTCAAAGGGTAATAATTCTACGGTACAATGTATCAAGGAAAAGTTCGTTCGAAATACGCAGTTGAAAAAAAAATAATCATACCTTATGGACAAAGGTATTTTTTTTTTTCAAAATTAGGTCAAACTCCAAGGTAAAGATCAATTTTTAAAATTGCTTCATTCAAATAAAGGTATTGTTTTCTGGTATACATATGTGAAATATGTAAGGCATAGCACTTTTCAAATATATGGCCTAGGTTATTTTCTTTAAGGGGGGCCAAACTGTAGGGTCAACGTCAGAATGTCAAAGAAAAGTTACTCATTAAAATGTCTTGTAATAATGAATACACATGTTTTGTATGAAAGTCCTAACCAAACGTTCATGTGTTACAGCTATAATTAGATTTTGGAGGTCTATACAGAAGTGGGTCAAACAACATGGTCAATAGGTCAAATTTATTGGTACGTAAAGAAAGTACTTGTCACAATGAATACAACTGTGAAATATTAAATCCATAGTCCCACTAATTTAAAAGCTATGTACACATTTCAAGTTTTTTTTTACCGACAAGCAGCGAAACAGACATACACAAAGACTGACAGAGAGGGTATAAACTATCGGTATATTCCATAATCTTTAACTACGGCGGAATCGAAAAGGTTTTATTGTGGTAAAATTGTGTTTTTGTCTACAGGATAGTATAGAAGATTACGGTGCTGTTTTTTCATGGATTATAAAAATAGCTAAACTTGAACTGTTCAAGAGGTTACCTTATGTCAGGCCATCAGTTATTTATTACGTCTTTGTTGTACCAAATTACTGGGAAGAAGATGCCTTAGAAAAACTAAAAGATAAATGTTTGGAAATTAACACGGTATGATAAATCAAATAAGCAGTTATATTTTATTTTCGATATTGATTAAACTGTATATTTTGCCCATCAAAAATGTCAAACTTCTTACACTTTGATTAATAAAATCAACAACTTGTGAAGAATTAAGCTTTACTTGAAAGGAAGTAAATTTGTTTAAAAAAACAAAATATATTTTTATCATAACATTGCAATAAAAAAGATGAATGGATTGAATAGAATGATATCGGTTTTGATATTTTAAAACATACATTTTTAGAATAGAATTCGATTTTGATTCCAGAATTTAAAAGATCGATGTTGTGTTATCAAAAGGGAACTCACATTATCTCCATTTATCCATGAAGTTAAAGCAAGAGCCGTATGTCTTAACTTTGATGTTGACAACTTAGTGTTACAACCTCAATCGGAAAGTACTACTTATGCTGTTCTTCATGTTGGCTCAAGTAAGTCTGTGATATAGCCTTGTTATGGAAATTGAAGACTCTTTTTTTTGTTATATAAAGATTGCTTCATTATCAAGGAATTCTGTTTCAATTTTTTTTTCTTTTGAAAGGAAACAAGCTTTGTTCATGAAAAATGTTTGGCAGACGTTATTTATTTAAAATTGTCTATTACGTATCAGAGAGAGAGAAAGAGAGAGAGAGAGAGAGAGAGAGAGAGGTCGGTAGTTTTACATATTTCTTTGTGTGTGTATCTATTCGAACAACATTTAAAATTATGTATGAAGATAACTAACATTAATCAAATTCAAAAGAGCATTGAAAGAACACTATTGTGAAGCAGAGCAAACGCGGATCACTAAAAAAAGAAGGTCTGAAATTGAGACCAGGTGCAATGGCAGATCGCACACGGGCTTGTTAAGGCAGCAAACGTATCAGATTTTGACAAATTATTATTATTTTGTTTTTGATATGTACTACTTGTTTTTTTTTGGCTCTTACATTTTACAAATTAAGATTAATGACATACATGTAACATTGCAGCAAATATATATAATCAATATTTCTAATAGTTATAGACTTTGAATAATCTTAAATAATAACTGAAAATTGTTTGGGCTCAAACTTATAAAAAGAAATAAAAATACACATAGATCATGTAGATCAGTTTTCCAGATTTTTCAATAATTCTTGCCATTCTTTGTAGAAATCTTCTAATTTTCCCTTAGTACAATATAGAAATTTATAATATATAATTTTTCCTTTAAAATTTTTCTAAAAACTTTAAAATTCAAATTACATTGACAATTCTCTTGTGCATTTCAAACGGCATAAATATAGTATTTTGCTAGCAATAAACAATAATTCAGAGCTGCATTATAAGTATTTGTATAAATTCCAAATATCACATTTTGACATGAAATATCTTGGATAAAACATATATTCAAACTATTCCACCAATTCAAAAATTCATTCCAAAATGCTTCACTCCTTTCACAAAAATAAAACCTATGTTCTATTGTGTCAATATCTGTACATGTTTTACATGATGGTGATTTATTTATACCCATATTATATAATAATTTTCCCTGTATAAATCTATGAATTAATTTATAATTCAAAGATTGCAAAAGTCTCATTATTACATAAAAAAGAAATGGAAAAAAGTATTTTTCATGTCTGATTCTGTTATGCTAATATCAAATATATTTCCCATTTTTAATACAAGTTGGTTGCTCAATCAATTGTTCTATTATAGTCCAATAATAGTCTTTGCATTGTATTTTTGAAACTGGACATTTCTTATCTTCTATAGAAAGTGTTACTGTATTTCTATTAAAATTAGGTTTTTGCCTTTCCCTCAAAAATTTTCGACATTCATATGGTATTGCCATTCTAATAGACATGTTGTCCAGAAAAGAAATGTTTATTCCATTAAGCTCGATTTATTCTTCATGACTTAAAAAATCTCTATTTTCACCAAAAATGTCATTTACTATTCCACAATTGTACCATTTTTTCCAGAAGATGGGTGTTTTGTTGATCTTGATTTTATCATTAAGAAGGATATGGAGATAACGAACAGTATTCAATCTCAACGTCCATTAAACAATATACAAAATAAGTACAGAGCAAACACGGACCTTTGAAACATCAGAGGTGGGATGGGGTGCCATGGAGGAGTGAGCATCCCCTGCCGACCGGTCACACCCGCCGTGTGCTCGTTGTTATGATCAGGAAATAACGGAAAGAATCCGTCGTCAATTCAGTGTATAAATAATGGACTAACAATTGGTATGAAAAACGTCAGTCAGCATTTTAAACCATAAAATTTCCATCATAAGTTCTTAATTCCTTCCAACAATTTAAAATGTCTCTATAAAATTGTGGTATATACATGTGTAAAAAATCTATATAGCATCTTGATTGAAGTAAAATTTGTAAATTTATATCGTCAAAATATGCTTGAAAAATCATAAACCATTTTGCTTGTTGATTATCAAAACAATACATTCTTTTAATCCAATTTAGTCTAAGTGACTAAATCTGATATTCAAAGTTTGGAACTTTAAGTCCATCCTTATCTATTTTTTGACATGCTACAGTTAATTTAACTTTTGGTTTGTCACTATTCCATATAAAAGTTGATATGATTTTATTTACTTCTTTTATAATCTCATTAGAAATTGGTAGTACAGTAGCTAAATAAATAACGTAAGGAATTGCTAGTGTTTTTGTAATTAAAATCCTTTCTATCAGAGTTAAGTTCCTCATTTTTCAAAGGTTGAGAGTTGCTTTAATGTTATCTAATTTGGAATAGAATTTTTTTACTAAACAGTCATGTTCCCCATGTACACTAAACCAGATTCCAAGTGTAAAGAATAAACCACTAGACCATTTTACTGGCAAGCTGCCTGGAGGATAATTACTACAGCTACCAATCAACATGGCCTCTGTTTTATTAAGATTGATCTTTAAACCAGAACAGTATTTAAGAAATAAATAACAAGTTTATAAACTTCAATGGGAATTGAAGTGGGTCGGTCACGTGATCAAATCCTATGATGGCCTTCTCAGAAGATTTGATTACGTACCAACCCACTTCATATTCCCATTGAAGTTTATAAACTTGTTATTTATTACTTATATATACATTTGAGACAGACAATTAAATATTTTCGAATTCAAATTATTGCACTAACCGTCCGTCGTAGATTTTGAAAAATGACGCAAGGTGTAAATCGGCTTGCATGTCGGCTACGCTTCGAATTCATTAGGCTAAGGAATCTACTTTGAAGGGAATATTTTGTGAAAGGCTACTTGTGATCAGTTATAGTGAACATATTGTTTTCTGGGAATAATTTTATTCGTGAAAACTGATAATCGATGCTGAAAAGACACAAGAAACACTTCCAAAGTTTGATGATAAAAAGTTGGAGGATTTTCGGTCGCTAGAAAGGGATGGGTTGATCCGATGGATTGAGACACTTGTTCGAGTCAGTGAATTTGCAATTTGATCAAAAACATTCTACGATTTGAGTGACTAAAGCTATACTTTTCGTGAAACACTGATAAACACTGACATTGGCGACAGCTTTACATTGAATTACGAAAACGCCGAGGTTGTAAAGTTATAACCAACCAATATGGCGTTCAATACTTTATCTAAAAATAGATCAGGGCCGCTTACAACATACACAAAACTTGCAGTGCTTATATCATAGAGAATACACAACATTAAATGTGATAACATTACATCTCCCCTTTTTAAAGATTTTTTCTTTCTTAAAATCATAAGAACTGAAGCATGAATTAAAGTCAATTCAATAAAACAATGAATCAAGTAATTAACAGTTTATGAACAAATAAAGTCCTCAAGATATTTAGGTCGTCTCACTGTACGCTGTGGTCTCGGTTCTTGACGCGGAGCGGTCAACGAATCTGATTGGCTCGGTTGCGGCTGAGGCGGCTTATCCAACATCGATTCGGTGCATGTGTCATCTGGGACAACCGATGGCAAGGTAGTTTCACCAGTTTTGAGCAGCTGTCTGCGGTTTCTGCGATAAAGCTTGTTTTCTCCTGTGCGCACTACATAAGATCGGTCTGAATGTTCCTGATCTACTACAGCAGGTTCCCAGTGTTTTGAATCTTTCTGTACACGTATTATTTCACCTCTGTTGATGCCTGGCAACGTTGAAGACTGGCGATCATAATAGTGTTTTTGTTTCTCTTGGCGTGCGACAAGTTTCGGCTTGCAGGATTCAACAACTTTAGGATTCAACATGTCCGATGTTATTGGTATCTTTGTACGCAACTGTCTATTCATGAGTAGCTGGGATGGTGAAAGTCCAATTCCATCAATCGGTGATGCTCGGTAGTTCATAAGACTTGTGTAGATGTCAGATCCAGATTCATCAGCTTTTCTGAGCAGATTCTTTACAGTCTGACACACCTCTCCGCCTGTCCATTTGATTGTGGGTATCTGGGACTTGAGGTGGTATGAATGAAATCCCAATCGGTAGCGAACTTCTTGAATGCGTAACTCGAGAACTGAGGTCCGTTGTCCGTGAATAGTTCCGTCGGAATGCCATGACGAGCAAATACAGATTTAAATGCACTGATTGTTTGTGAACTGGATGTTGTAGGCATTCGGACTATTTCCGGATATTTGGAATAGTAATCGACACATAAAAGGTATTCTGAACCTTTGAACTGAAACATATCTGCTGCGACTTTGGCCCATGGACGCGAGGGAATCTCCTGGGGAATCAATGGTTCCTTACAATTAGAATTCCTGTACTTGTTACACACTGCACATTGTCCAATAAAGTGTTCAATATCCTGGTTCATCTTTGGCCAAAATAGTATTTCTCGTGCTCGTGTCTGTGTTTTTACGATGTCCAGGTGGGCTTCATGTAGCTTATTCAGCATCTCGGTTTTCAAGCTGATCGGTACCATGAGTCGATGGCCTTTGTACAAGAGTCCATCTATGGCCGTTATTTCATCTCGGTAATTCCAGTATTGAATGATATTCACCGGAACACTCGACCGTTCAACTGGCCAACCAACCAATACCGTATTCTTCAGCGTCTGTAATGTCTCATCTGCAGCAGTTGCCTCTTTGAGCTGTTGCAGTTTTTCAGGGGACACAGGAAGTTGTGCCTCAATCGAATTTACATCTATCTCATCATCAACGAGAATCTCGGGAGTCTCTTTCAGGTAAGACCGACTTAATGCATCTGAGATATGCATTTCTTTACCTGGTACATACACTAGCTTGAGATCGTAGCGCTGCAGCTTCATAAGCATTCGCTGAAGTCTCGGGGTCGCTCGGTAAAGTGGCTTGTTGTAGATTGCGACGAGGGGTTTATGGTCTGTTTCCACAGTCACACTTCGCCCGTAAATGTAGTGATGAAACTTCTCACATCCATACACTATCGCTAACATCTCACGTTCAATCTGAGCATATCGCTTCTGTGTCTCTGTTAGCGCACGCGATCCATATGCTACAGGATGCCCATCCTGGAGCAGTACTACTCCTAGACCTTTCGAGCTTGCGTCGCCTGAAATGGTTACTGGCTTGCGTACATCGTATATACTTAGTACCGGTGAGCTGGAAACTAACTGTTTCAGTCTGCTGAAGCTCTCCTGCTGAGGCAAATCCCAGTGCCATTCTACATCTTGTTGTAGAAGCGTACGAAGTGGAGCAGTCACATCAGACAAGTTCGGTATGAATTTCGCAACATACTGAACAACACCTAACACCCGTTTCACTCCTGATACATCTGTTGGTGAAGGCATATCCACTATCGCTCGAACTTTCTCGGGATCTACTTTGATACCACTGTCCGTAATCAAGTGTCCTACGTACCTCACTTCTGGTACACGGAACTCCACCTTACTCTTATTTAACTTAAAGTTCATTTCGCGACACCGTTGTAACATCTGTCGTACACGGGAATCATGTTCCGCAGTGGTCTCACCCCACACTAAGATGTCGTCGACAATGCATTCCACGCCCTTTAAGTCAGAAAACATCTCCTGTACCCGTTTCGAGAATACTTCTGGCGCGGAGCTTATTCCAAAAGGCAAACGTAAGTACCTATACCGACCAAACGGGGTATTGAATGTCAATAACTTAGAACTTGGCTCGTCAAGTTTGATATGCCAGAAACCATGGGTGGCATCAAACTTCGAAAACACTTTAGCCCGTGGCAGCTGTTCGATCACTTCTTCAACTGTTTGTAAGTGGTAGTGCTCTCTCTTGATCGCACGGTTCAAATCCTTTGGATCGATGCAAAGTCTTATCTTGTTTGGTTTGCGCACGGTAACTAGACTATGTACCCAGTCAGTTGGTTCATCTTGCTTCGTGATAACCCCTAGTGTTTCCATTCTCTCAAGTTCTGTTTTTACTTTGTCACGTATCGCTGCAGGAACTTTTCGTGGTGGATGTATGACCGGAGTAATGGTTTCGTCAATGTTGATGTGGTGTTTCCCAGGAAGCTCACCTAATCCTTTGAAAACATCCTCATAGGTTTTCAGTACATCCTCCTTTGTCAACTGTTTTTCAACAGAATGTACTCGCACAATAGATCCAATCTCCGAACAAGCATTTTTGCCAAGTATTGCCTGTGCCTTCGTACTGACGATGAAAAATGGTAAGTCATATTTTCGGCCACGCACAGAACATTCCAGAATCTTTGTTCCCTTCGGTGTTATCTCGCCTCCACCATATGTGACTAATCTGACCTTCGTGTGTGTGAGCTGCTGATCATTTAGGTCTAACTGATCAAAAACATGTTTTGGAAGAATGTTCGCTTGAGCACCAGTGTCCAGTTTGAAGTTTACTTTGTGGTCATTAATTGTCAATGTCTCGATCCAATCACTCTTTTCTTGATCCACTGTGTTAATCTGTAAGGTTCCAATGAAAAGTTCTGTATCCACATCTGAGTCACTGTCATGTGGTACTCCTACAGTGTGAATCTTCTTTGCACTTGTCGATTGTTTTGACAAACAATATTTCGCAAAATGATTCTTCTTCTGACAACGATGACAAATTTTTCCGTATGCAGGACAGTCACCAGTCATATGTTTTCTTCCACAATTACGACATGGCTTACCTCCAGTACTGTCAGGCCTTTGATTTTCAGTTCTTTGTTTATCAGGTTTTGTGTTCTTTTGTGAGCTGAGTTTCCGGCCACTATTTGACTTATGTATGGCTGCTATGGACTGTTCCTCAGATCCTTTCAGAGATTTTAACTGTTTGGTACTCATTTCTTGAGCTCGGCACACATCGATTGCTTTGCTCAGTGTCAAATCAGTTTCTCTTAATAATCGTGCACGACATGCTTCATCCTGAATACCACACACTATTCTGTCTCTGATTAATCCGTTTGTTAAATGTTCGAATTCACAAGGCTGCGCTTTATTTTTCAAATCTGTCACATAATTGTCTATGGGCTCGTCCTGGCCCTGATTCCTCGTGAAAAACACATGTCTAATGTATGTCAAGTTCTTACGAGGCTCACAGTACTCTTTAAACTTTGTTTTCAATATATCTATCTTTTCCCTATCTTCGCCTTCGAGACTGAAAGAATTATAAACACGGCGTGCTTCGATGCCGGCCACGTGCAAGAAAGTAGCTACCTGTATTTTCTCGGCTTTCTCTGCAATTCCTGTTGCTGTTAGATAAAGCTCAAAACCTTGGATCCACTCTCTCCAATTCTCCGCAAGATTTCCTTCCATCGAAAGATGGTCTGGAGGCTTCAGTTGCTCCATTAATCCTTGCGTTGTACGGTTTTAGCTTCTGACACCATGTAAAGTTATAACCAACAATATGGCGTTCAATACTTTATCTAAAAATAGATCAGGGCCGCTTACAACATACACAAAACTTGCAGTGCTTATATCATAGAGAATACACAACATTAAATGAGATAACATTACAGAGGTGTTAGGCAGCTTTTCATGGCATGATTGCAATATTTTCCAACAGATTTACACATTCATCGTGAGTAGAATTTAAAGATAAAATAATAGTTTATCATGAAAAGGAGTATATATGATAAGAGCCAATTTTTGCCCCCTAAAATTCAACATTATAGAATGACATTCAGATATGTTTAATTGATATTTATGTTGTAGAAGAGATTATATTAGAAATTTTTCCAATATATTTTTTACATTTATATGCACTTACTAGCTGTAAATGACATTAGAAATAAAACTACTTTTGCTATCTAGCAAAAACCCCAAAAATATGCCTTTTTCTTGATGTTTTTTCTTATGGGAAACATAGAGCGCAGTGTAGAACAAACATAATTTTTCTGTCACTAATAATTATTGGATAGATACATCTTTGGTAAAAATATTAATCTTGTTCTAGGCTGCGCTCTATATTTTCTGGAAGAAAAACTGCTCGAAAATAAGCAGTTTTATACAAAATATCCTAAAATGGCGGGAAACGTGATTTTTATAATGTCATATTTCTAAAATAACGGCATTTTGATCAAAATGAAAATGACTAATAAAGATCGCATATATACCTGTATAAATTAAATCTATTTATAAAGTAAAAATAAGATATTCATTTTAAGGGGCCAATTGAGACACTTACCATGTATCGCTTTTTAACCAAAGGTCTACCCCAAAAATAAGGATGAACGTTAGAGACTGTGCAGCTGACAAAAGTGAAAAAAAAATGTAAACAAACGCTAGGTTTCTATATACACAGGTTGAATGAATAGCCAAAAAACTGTATGAAATACTTGTTTACATTATAAACAAAATAATTATCATTTTACTTGCTTATTTTGTTCATTTTTATCCAAAAAAGCAAGCAGGGCAGGGGTCATTTTATAATTTATGTACCGGTAGATATTATTGCGCCGTGTGATTAGGTCACGTACCGACCTCTGACCTCTGACAAACTTCATACAGAATTGAAGATATTTTCTCTCTGTATGTTTATATAATGGAGAGATACCACAAATGTATATATTTAAAATTTTGGATGATTCTCAATACTTCAAATCCTGATTTTTCATCACTTAAGAAACAAGTCGTGTCATCTGCTAGCTGACTGATTTTAAATTCTGTTTCACCAATTCTTATACCATGAATGTTTTTATTTGATCTAATTGCAATAGCCTATAATTTAACACATAAGATAAATAAGTAAGGTGATAAAGGACATCCTTGTCTAACACCTCGAGTTATCTTAAAAAAGGAGGAGGAATATCCATTATTGATTAAGCAACTTGTTATATCTGAATATAAGATGCGTACAATGTAACCATTGTCGTAGCCCTTTGCCAAATCCAAAAGTTTCTAAAACTTTATCTAAATATAACCATTCAACTGTATCAAAATCTTTTTCAAAATTTACTAACAAAATTAGTCCAGGAATATTTTTAATACTTGTGTAATCAGTAAGATCTGTGATACTTCTAATATTTTCTCCTATATATCTATTTTCAATATAACCTGTTTGATCAACATCAACTATGTAAGGCAGTAGTTTTTTTTAATTCTACTCGCGAGAACTTTAGCTAATATTTTATAATCAAAATTTAATAATGATATTGGTCTCCAATTCTTTAATAAAGTTCTATCTTTATCTTTTTAGGTACAAGAGTAATGATTCCCTTTCTTTGATCTGGAGAGAGAGATATTTGTTGATTGCTTTCATTTAAACTGTTTATTATCAGATCTGCTATTTCAGGCCAAAAGAACTTATAGAATTCAAACTGAAGTCCATCACTTCCTGGAGATTTATTTGGTTTAAATTCTTTTAAGATATTTTCACATCCATTTTTACTTATTAAACCTTCACATGTTAGAGAATCTTCTTTAGTAAGTTTTGGAATATTTTTATCATTCACAAAGTGACTAATTTGTTTTTGATAATTATTTTTTTCCAAGTTAGTTGAATAATTATTTTCATAGAAAATTTCTTCTTCCTTGAGAATTTCATTTTTATTGCATATAAATTTATCATTTGCTACTAACTTATCTATACACTTATTTTTGTAGCTTCTTTTTTTCTAAAGACAAAAAATATTTTGTAGATTTTTCTCCCTCTTCACACCATTTTGCTTGAGATCTCAATATTATGCCTCTTTTTTATGTCTGTTAATACATTTAATTTTTCTTTGATTTCATTTAATAAGGCTATGTTTTCTTCAGATGGATCTGCTGATAGTTTTTCATTTTTTTTTTCATCTAATTCTTTTAATAATCTTTCTTCTCCCTGCCTACTTTTCCTAGCTTTTAATTTTGAATATTTAACAATTAACCCACTTAATTCACATTTAATTGTGTACCTTAGTTGATGGTCAATTAAATCTGTGTACTTTTCTTTTAAACAATTGATAAGTTCTGTTGTTTTCTTCACAAAATCCTCATCTCCTAATAATGATGTATTAAATGTCCAAAATCCAGGGCCTCTTGTATGATGGGCTTCAGCTTTTAGTGTTAAAGATATAACACTATGATCTGTTTTAATAGCAGGTTTTATGTTTGACTTAGCGTGTGGAGCAAGAAAGCATGGAATGATGAAAAAATCTATTCTTGATAAAACTAAAAGAATTTTACTTGAATATGTGTAATAATTTTTATCTGGGTTTTGCTCTCTCCATATATCGGATAAATTAAGATCTTCTAGTGCAGCTAAAATATTATCTCTATAATTAGATTTTCCTTCAGTAGTACCACCTTTTTTACCTAGTGATGGATTTAAAGTAATATTGAAATCCCCTCCAATGACTAGATTTTCAAAGCTATACGGTTCTATGTAGGCCAATAATAAATTGAAAAAAATCCACCTGACAATTTAGCTTATCCTTTGTTGGAGCATAATTATTAGTTAAAATAAAGTTGGTTTCATCTATCATTAAATTGACTTGTAAAATCCGACCTTCATTATCATGTACCTTTTCTTTAAAAATATAATCTATTTTATGAAGAAAAAGAATAGCTACTCCCCTGCTGTTGGATTCACCATGACTGAACTCTATATCAGACGACCCCAATCCTTTAACCACTGACTTTCATTCTCTGAGGCTGAGTGCGTTTCTTGTAAAAATATAAAACTGTTTTTAAAAGAACTTTTTAGCCATGTAAAAATACCGAGTCTCTTAAATTTTGCGCCGAGCCCTCTTACATTCAGTGAAATACAGGATAACTCAAACGACATCAAAATTGAAAAAAACTGAAAAATTTTACAGGAACGTTACCAACTGCAGTGCTACGATTGTATGACAAACTAATACAAAGTGTTAAAGAGCCAAAAATAATAAGAAAAGAAACAAAGAAAAGAAAATGAAAATATTTACAAAAAATAACAAAAAACATACCTTTAAAGGGTGAACTAGAAGACCGAAAAAGCGACACGTCTACATATGTAATACTTATAAATGGATAAAGTCATGGATTAGCACTTTGCTGTCATTACGCATTCAATAGAATTCAAATTGAATTGTACTGCAGGAAGCAATATGCAATATATGTAATTAATGGCCAATTAGCATAACAAAAACTTCCTGAACTCCATTTAATTCTGTTTGGTTTTCATTTCAAACTCTTTTATTTTCTTTTAAATAGTCGAATTTGCAAAATAGTAGATTTTTTTTTCCTTTTTTTGGTGCTCCACGGTCATCCTCTGAAAAAAACAAGATTAATTTTAGCTAGAATATTGGAATCATTGTTTAAGCATCTTGTTTGTCAATAGCTTTGCTCGTGTTTTGAAAATGTCTGTAAATGGAGCATGTCCTTTGCTTATCGAATGCACTCGAAAAAAAAAAGAAAACATAATATGCAAGTGACAAAAGTATACTGCTAAACTAAATAAAGTTGATGGTGAAGAGGTTGAAGTCATCACACTTATCATTAATTTGTTTCGTAGGTTACCATTAACGTTTATTTTTTGTAACATATCCAAATATGAAGTATATGTATTGGACTCTGGAGTATCATGAATATGAAAGTTCACATGGACATATCGAATTCATATATACTGAAAAGAAAAAGAAATGCATAAGAATATAATATGCGAAAAAACAATGACTATGTGGCCGAAAATTATGAAAATTGGTCATACATGTATTTTTACTTGTATTTGTATTTGTTACTTTGCACTAAAATTGATGGTCAAAACTACTCAACGATGCATTGGAGTTATAGATATCGTTTTCCGCATTTGCAATCAGTATAAATTTCGTGCAATCATGGTATGGCTGACGGAAGTTATACTGGTTCCAGTAATTGTATTGCGTAAGTGAATGAAAAGGTAAGAAGATGTTGCTGAGCAGTTTGTTTTAAACTTTTCAACAAAAAAAGATTTTTTAGTTGTCAGAGAGTAAATTAAAAGGTTTCCAACCAACCATGCAGGTGACGTTGACGCGTAAACGTAACAACGTCACATTAAGACATGGCTTTCCATCATGTCACCTCGGTTAATGTCAAGGTATTATCACTGAAACCGATATTTATACAGCAAACTAGCATACCAATATTTTCACTCTAAAATTGACAGAAATTCTCTGGTCTAATTTGGTCTACGAGCTTGGCAATTTTTACGTCGATTTTACTTTCACGGGCGCACGTACGCGTCGTGTGCGTAATGTTTTTAGCATGATCATACTGGTTAAACGTAGCCCAGTGTTTGTCGAGACTTTCTCACAAACATTAACGTGTACCAAACCAGCTGGATTCTGTAAATTCTATCCTAAAATGAAAATTCGTGGCACTCATTTGGCGGGGGATGTGTTGGCTTAGGAATAATATAGCTACTATCAACCATTAATACTATTATCGGAAGGTTGAATAATAAACAAATGAGAAAGATAAATGCTCTAGTGAACTCAATGCACAGGGAAATCAAGGCTGTTACCAATGTGCAAGGGAGATGATTATAATTTTTATTTTAATTTTGGGAGGTATCGACATATCAATTTCAATATCTCAGGAATTTTCAGTCAAAGTCACACAAGATTTTGGTAACTTGTAGATTAAAGAAGAATTAAAATGTTTGATATTAATACTGGAAAAAAATTTCGACATAATAGTTTTCATTTAATTTAAAAGTAAATATCCGTTTCTTTTTCCTTTCAGTATATAAATGGATATATTATTGTGTATCGATTATTCGACATGAATTTATCAAAATATTGAGCTTTTGATCACAATACAGTGGACCATAAGTAATCTGAACGCCAGCTATCCGGATGCTTCAGTATTCAAACGACTTTTCATCGGAGCAAAATTTTTACACTTTATTTTGTATTGTTTAACTTGTAATTCAGATATCCAGACACTTCACATATCCGGACAAATTGACCAAGAACCAAATCGTCCGGATAAATGAGGGTCCACTGTATATGTTTCCTTCTCTTTTTTATAAACTCTGCTTAATATCCCTATAAAAATAAGTCTGCACAATTGCTATTCTACACAGCATGTAAAGATATTTGTCTCCTTATATTCATAGTGAAAGGTGATAAAGATGTGTAGTGGGAGGGTATTTAATACAATTCAAATGTACTTATGTTAACAAAAGATTTAAAGTACTTTACCATATAGACCTATACTGTAAGTAGGGAAATTTTGCAACATTATATTTCCGTATAGTCTGAATACCAAAATGAAATTCACTGATAGTACTCTAATGTATTTGTACAAAGACAATGAAATACATGAGCCGACCACCGGCATTTAACACCCTTTAAATTCTGTTTTATGTGCACATGACATTAATGAGGTCATCTACAATAAGCTTGCCAAAAATTGTAAGTTTTGGTTGTATAGTATTTAAGATAGTTCAAAATCTGGCATTTTTTTTCTGGGACAGCTCCCGTACATGTACATAATTTGTTTTCACCCTGAAGTAAGATTCTCGTCTTGTATGTATGAAAACAAGATTATTCAGAGAACTTGTGTCCCCCGCTTAGGGAAAAAGTAGACCACGTCGGAATTTTTCAAGGTCATACAGACTGACACTTTACAATCCATTTAAATAAGAATAATTCTATGAAATTGATCAATAAAATTACATATAATGACAACGTCCCATCATTTAATGACAAAGTCCCATCATATAATGACAAAGTACCATCAAGTAATGTCAAAGTACCATCATATAATGACAAACTCCTATCATATAATGACAAAATGCCATCATTTAATGATGAAGTACCATCATATAATGACAAAATACCATCACATAATGATAAAGTACCATCATATAATGACAAAGTACCAGCATACATGTATAATGAAAGTTCTCTACCTAAGTCAGCGACGGCGTTCCATAATCTATCTTTAAAATAACAATAGTATCCTTTTACATGTATCTAAAGAAAATTTACACAAAAATAATATTTACAGCACTAGAAAGAAACAAACAATTGCAGAGGAGTGAAATTGGAGATAATAGAAATAGAGCTCTGTTAATAATTTAATGGTATCATCAAGTAAAATTTAAGTGATACATCTTGAAAAAAAATTACATCATTTGAAATAGCACTAACTAAATTAATTACAGTCTTTATGACGTCACAACTGACATAGATGTATTATTTTAACGTCATGTTTAAAGAGAAATGTAAAATGAACTGATTTATGGTTTGTTTGTTTTTTTTAGTTTTGAATTCAGATAACATAAATTGCAGATCATGCCTCTCAACAAATATCCATTTCAAACGAACTACTGACTATTTTTTTAACATGTGTGTGTACTTTTTATGTAATTGTAGTTATATAAACCAAATATTACCGAATGAAATTTGCGTATCTTTGAGACATCAAAATTAAAAATTAAAATATGAAAGTTGTTCTTGACTGTGGCAAAAAAATTTTTTTTGGAAATTCTGTCAAAAATTCGGCATTTTTGAATGTTTTAATGAATTTGTCGCATCTTCAAACTTTCGAATGTGCCTATCAGCGCATTTTTTGATAAAATCAGTTATGCAAGGAAAAGAAGTATGTTCTTCTCTAATAATTTACTACCACAATGAATAGAAACTCCATTTTATTTGAAAACCATAGGGTCAAATATGATGGTTCGTGGCTTTAGCTCTTTATCACACACACACACAAACATATATATATATATATATATATATATAGAACAAGCAATATAGTAAGTCGTACAATATTAAGTTCTCGTCAAATAGCGTGATCAATATTGTGATAAATCGTCCTTAGATCTTTAACGCCTTTTTGAAAAATCTTATTTTAATTATTATTTACTTCTTATTGTGGTCAAGATAATCTTGAAACCAATTCATTAAAAATATTTTTTTTTACAAAGAAATAAACATTTCTCAATGCTTACATAACTAGTTAGTCGACAAATATACATGGAAACGACATGATTTTCGGGAGTTTTGATTATCTGTATTTATCTCTTGAGCTTATTTGTAATTAATTAATTTTAAATTTCTGCAAATGAAAAAGTTGAATAATTGGTAAGTTTATCAGACAATGAATCATTGGAAACATAAGGATAACATTTGTAATTATTATTTAAGTAATTCCATGCTGCCATTTTTTTTTCAATCCTATCCTCCTTTCTGCATATCATGATATCCAATTCAATCAAATTTTACGACCCACATACATGTCATCATCTAATAGAACGAACAAAATCCGTTTTTTTTTTTATCGGAGAATTACCTTAGAAATAATTTTTTTAATCTAAAATATTAAGTCTTGCATATATTTAGTTACAGAAATATCATTTTCCGTTTTTTTCTTTAAAGTCTATGAAATAATATTGATAATTCTTTGAAATCTTAAATAAGTATTAAGCCGTCTTTCGTTTTGAAAATATTGAATCCTAAATATTTTGAACTATTTTGAGTGAAGAATCGTGCGTTTGCGTTAACAATCGTGTAAGATCGTGTAACGTGTAGAATCGTGAACGTGAAAGATCGTTCGTGTAACAGGTTTAATCGTGCGTTAATCGTGCGGAATCGTTCGTGTAACGTGATCGTTCGTGTAAGTTGTCAACAATAACGTTCCAGCCACTGTATATATATATATATATATATATATATATTCTAGTGACTAGAGATAAAAGATACCACGGAGTCTGACATATCTGTTTCATATTTGGATATTTTACTTGATAAAGACATTTTAACAACCAAGCTATATGATAAACGTGATGATTTTAACTTTTCTATCGTCAACTTCCCTTACTTATGCAGCAATATACCTTCATCACATGCATATGGAGTTCATATATCTCAATTCATTCGGTACACAAGAGCTTGCTCTACCTATGAACAATTTCTTAAACGAGGTAAAAAAATCAACCTATAATTATCACATGTAAGAACTTGTAGGTACATGTAGAAAGCTGGAAAACGATACTACTTATGTCTATTTTTGTTATGATGAATACTTTTTTAATTAATCATTTTCATGCTTCAATCCCCACACCCTATTCCGTTAAGATTTTGTTAAGAGTAGCAAAACAGAAAAGACAACGCAATGTGTCATTTAAGCTTCAAAGCTTTCAGAAATGAATACTTCATATTATATGTCTGCTTGATATTATCCATATGCATTCGCCTAACACGAATATTCCTACCAAACGAATGTTTTTGAATTCAAAAATGAGAAGGGGTCATTATTCTATTGAGTCATTTTTTTACAATGCACACGGAGAAAAAAGACCTCAAGGTAATATATATTTCACTTAAATGTACGTCCTTTTTCTACGTAGAATATTGACCAGGGGGTCGAATTTCTACGTTGAAAAATGACCCGAGGTCAATATTCTACGGGAGTCACTTTTTGTCGTTACATCAAAATTCATTACACATTCTGCAGCTGGAAAGAGTGTTTCTGCTGATTTAACTCCCGTGTGTTTCCGTGAGAAGGCAGAACTTGTCAGTTTGAATTGTTTTATTCGCTAATTCACTGCAAATAAAGAGGTGCAGGCTTTTTATGTGTTTATAGGTACTAAATGATTTTTATTAAATAATGAAATTAATTATTTAAAAAAAAATGTGCCCTTTAAGAATTAGATCCCTTCCTGTGTATGTATGATAATTCCGCGGGTATGTTAAGGCAGCACATGGACCAGAATTCGGCGAATTAACACTTTTTTATAATTATGTAACACTAATAAATCGGAAAAGTCAAGGATAAAACTTTTGTTATAATTATGAATTCTACAGACTTCAATGGGACTTATACTACATCACGCACTTAACCACGAGGGCACCACGTGACGTCTATAATTAGAAAATATGCCTTAATGCAAAAGTAAAAAGTTCAACACTACCCCGGGGATAATAAATTTCAATTTGTAATATTAGTAATGTAAAAACATCTCTGTACCATGAAAAGTGCTGCTAGAATCCCACTGTCCTATCACAGAAATAATTATTCAACATTTTCGGACGAAACCTTCCCAAAATTTTTACATTTTGTTCATAACATCGAAAAAAATGCATTAATTCCCGTAAACCATACGATTCTAGCAGCACTTTCCAAAAACAATAGAATAAGAACTTTAGATAGAAACAAAAATTAAGTTTCAAAGTGTGCGGCGTAGTGTTGAACTTTTGCATCTTATTTGTTACGAACGACAGAGGAAAGGCTGATCGGCAAGTAAACACCCTCACTGCTTTAATTTAACGAAGAAATTGTAAAAGTATATTACCATACCTTATTCATAAGCTTTATTCCCAAGTGAATCAAACAAGTTATTCATTCTAAATGCATTTAAACTCCGATTTCTTGTGTTTGTTTACATGAATTCACGTTATGTTTCACTTTCACTCTGCTACTGCATGATCAACAGTTATGAAGTCAAGGGTTTGGTATGTAAACCCTGTGATAACTACAGAGACACAGAAAAGACAAAATTCTGTTTGTATTATGCCTCTGCATATTTTGATTAATTTTTACGACCTCAAATCAATCTAAGATATCGATTATAAGAAATAATTATCTCTAAACTTCACGTCATACAGCTTACTATGACGTCATATCATATAGGCAAGTAGAATATTTGGTTGTAACCTTAACCTACCTGCGTCAAAATCAGGATAATTGGATATTTAGAAACAAATTAACGGATGTATGCTATTGAAAAATATCCCCCCAAGAAGGGTGTATGTAACTAAGGGTATAAGTTGGATTTTCAATAGTGAAACTACGTCCCAGTTCCCTAAAGTACAATTAAATTAATCAGCCTAGTGATCGGTTAACTGTAAAACAAATATCCATGACTATGCTTACGTCCCTGCACATGTATTGTTAAATATGAATAAGTAAAATGTTAATTGGTTGATATTGATATCGTTCGATTTTTATTTCTGAAAGGAAAATCTTTTTTAATACATGTGACAGAGAAAATCTGAAACAAGAAGAAGAATTATCATTTCATTATTTTCCTAAAGGAAAACTCCACAAATAACATGATGACGATTTTAGGACAATGTAGTTGTAAATTCAGAAGCATAACCTTTTGATAATATTTCTTTTAAAGGTCATTACGATTTACGATTTGTAAAAGTGGAACAGAATAAAAATGACAGAGAACCGAATGAAGGAATCCGTTCAGTCCCTAAATCTTATGCTTGGGAAAAGCGTTCACTGCCCCATGAAAGCATCTTAAATTTCTTCGAACATGTATATGGAGACAATACAATGAAACAGTGGAAAAAAAGCAAGGAATTTGCTTCCTTTTTGTACCGATGTGAGGAACTCATTAAAAAAACCAACGAGGGAACATCTGAAGATCAGGAATTTGTTTTAGAATTGTCACAAGAATTAATTAAAGGAGACAGCGGAAATGAATTTAACAGAGAAAAAGTCAGTGAAAACCCAGACATAAGTTTCGGTGACAATGATTGGACATTCAAAATCAAACTAACGTGGATAAAAACATTTTTCGAGGGCATTCAAGTGCAAATCAATGAGATGCTGAAAGACTTCTGGAATGATTTCGACACCAAGCATGTAAAGTGTGTTGTTATGACCGGTGCACACTCCAGAACAAAGATAATATTGGATATTGCAGAAACTGTTTGGTTTAAAGATAAAAAGGTCACTATAGTAGTTCCCGAAGATACGCACATGTTTGCCATGGGGGAGCATACTATGGGCAAAAAATGGAGTGGTCACATTCATCAACAGTAGATTCACCCGTGGAACCGAAACCAAACCTTTTTCATTAATATTCTTATTAAATACCTGTTAATGAAAAGCATTTCAGATATATATACTGACACACAAAAGAAACGCAACACCCTACATTTAGGGGAAATAATTTTGTAAATTTAAGAATTTTGTATCTTACAAATATGGATTTCTTCGATTTGGTAAATATCGGTAATTTTACGGTTAAGCAATTTTCGTAACATAAACGGAAGTCTAATTGTCTACCCTGTTATATGTCTTTCCTGTTACGTGTTAATTTGTAACAGTAAAGACAATTTTTGTAACAGGAAAGACTAACATTAAATAAAATGTGGATTTTAGACCTATCTCATCATTAACCAAGAAATTTATTGCATGATTTTTATTAAAATTGAAGTAAGTAACACAAATACACCTTGAGTAAGGATTCATTGTTTCTAATTGTTAGTTGAACATAAAAAGTGATTTTGAAACAGGAAAGACATAACATATTGTAACAGTACGGACAAATTTTGCTTAAATCAGAAAAAAATGTGGACTTTTATTAATTTGTCAGATTTAATATTATTTTCATTTTATTACTTTGTAGTAATCATTTTATTTTTTATTCTTTTTTCAACTATGAAAAGATAATTTTTTATATTAAAGGACTTCTAAATATGATTTTGTAACAGGAAAGATGGGCATTGCTATAAAATAAACAATTTTTGAGAACTTTTTTTCTTATAAGCACAGTATAATTGTTGAATAGTCTTTGATGGAAAAAAATTCATATTAAAAATCATTCTTTAGCCCCTTTACCCATAATATAAATTCAATATATGATTTTTTATTTATTAATTCAGTGTAACAGGAAGGACAAAATAAATTATGTTTCTTAGCTATAGGCAGTATATATCTTTCCATCTCTAAAAAAAAGTTTCACTCAGCTAAAGGAATTTGTTACTGCCCTGTTTAGGTTGGAATTTAGGCCCAATTCTTGAGGGTCATTTGTTTCGTGAGGTTAAACCCAGGGTCCTGAAACCCAAACCATGGTATAATTTACAATACACCACAAAACAATCAAAATTGTATGGTTTATTCATTATTTACTAATCATGGCTTTGCTACATGTAATGAGAAGATTTTTAAAGATTTTTTCATAATTATTTGTACCCCCAATATAACTCTAAATTAAGGTTTCGTCCAAGGTCAACATGACTAAAAAATTATTTTTACAATAGCTCCAAAACTATGTGTGGTATAAAGTCAAAATGTTTACAGTTTATAAATAAATATTTGGTTGATAGATAGAAAGTATCGCATGATAACAAATATTTTTAATAGGATATTTTTTTGAGAAAAAATTGTACCAGAAAATGTGCATATTTAAAAAAAATGCATCTGCTTAATTCTCTCTTTTTTGTGAAAACTATCATTGCAGTAATAATATATATTTATCATTAAAGGGCAAGTTGGACGTGAATGGTCTCTGAAAGGCTGTTATTGAAAGCATGACATGTATAAAGACAAGACCCCTATAAAATACGCCATTTGCAATGTACTTTCACTTTCAAGTCTTAACATTTGGACAAAATAAAGAGGGAAAACAACTTTCCAGAGGCTATCCAAGTCCAACTTGCCCTTCATTAATAAACATATTTTGTTTCTGCAATAATGGTTTTCATTAAGAGCGCGGGATTAATTACGTGTATTTTTTGAAAATATATGCATTTTTAAGAAGAATTTTTCTTAATTAATATTTTTTCCAAGTATTTTTTTTTATCAAGTGATACTTTCTATCTGTTAATCAATGAAAAATTTATAAATTGTAAAAGTTTTAACTTTATACCCCATATAGTTTTGGGCCTATTATAAAAATAAATTTTTGGACATGTTGACCTTTGACGAAACCTTAACCAATAGATGCCAAACCCTACACCAGTGATCATGATTTGAACAAATAAGAATGTACACTAAGTATAAATGCCTTTATTTAGATTTGACTGATCGATTGATTATATATTGTTTAACGTCCTTATCAAGGGTTTGCTGTTCCTGAAAAGAGATTTGTTGATATGTGTCCCAACTTACGCCAGTAATATTTTGATCATTCATAATGCCATACCCTACCCTAAGGGTTCATGATTTGAACAAACTTTAATCTACACTATGTCATAAAGCTTTATATTTAAATTTTATCTTTTCTGGTCTTTTTTAAATGACCTGTCAAAGAATTTCATTATTTCTTTATTATCTATTGTAAGAGGGTGTGACCCTTCATGTGAACAATTTAAATTTCCTTTTCATAACATATTCTGTGCTAAATATAGTTAAAATGACCAAGATAAAAAAAATGTGAGAAGTTTAAGAAAACAATAACAATTAAACAAAACAGAAATCTCAATCAGATAAGCTCATCTGAGCATTAGGCTCAAATAGACTATACTAAACATCATGAGTGTTTCTTTTTTTTTCTTTTTTTTCCTTTTTGTTTGTTTGTTTTTGTTTTGTTTTGTTGAAAATTGCTGTGATTTAATTTCCCAATCAGTGATAAAATGAAATTAAATTCCCAATTTTGATGACCTAGCTAGGACCCATTTCCAAATTGCAGTGGAAAATTCTCAAGTTAATCAAACAACTTGCCAGAAACATACACTTTTTTGAACTACCAGGTAATATTTTATATTGCTATATTTAGAAAAACAGTGAAAAAAGAAAGTTTTCTTCTAAAGAAAGGTAAAAGAAAATTATACAGGCAAAGGGAAGATGGCTCTCCAAATCCATGTTTTTCTTTTAAATGGAGGTTAAATATTTTTTTTCAGACTCTAATGTCTTTCAGTGTCCTTCCTTTACGTTGTAAACGCCAATATTTGCATAGGCAAGCAATTTTCTTAATGTAAATCCTATTTTGTTTTACATTTTACTTGTTATTCAGCAACTATTCTATATCATATCTAATTAACATGTAACATTGTTTTGTACTATTACAATACTGTGTATTTTGGAAAAGTCTCTCCTGTAACAGTCATACATATTCATTATTTTCATACTCTATTTATTCCTATCTTAACTTTAACGTAAAGTTTAATCATTATTTGGGAACACCAGTGTAAATTTTCAGGATTAATTAAATTATGTGTTTAACAAAATGAAGAATTTGATGTAGATACACAGAAATTTCTCTCCTGTTGCATGTTCTGTTTTTTCCTGTTACACTTTTTCACTGAGACACCAAAAAACCTTTCAAAGTCATATTTTTCTGGAATTGCTTTAGTTACTCTATATCTTTATAATACATTAACAGATTTCAGACTGAAACTGATTCAATACTTACTTTCCAATCATTTCTAAACTAGAATTTAGGATTCTGTAACAGGAGAGACATGTCTATTGCAAAGTACTGTCTTTCCTGTTACGGGCCTGTCTTTCCTGTTACATGCACTATAATTATGAAAATATGTGGTTTATATGTGATTGTAACAAGATTGAATCTACATGCATGCATAAAATGCCCTTTCTTATCAAATCTGTGAATGTGGTTTTTTATACTAACTTTTACGACTGTAAAATGGTGAAAATATTGACCAAAATGATGTTCAGATTTGAAAATTGTCTCTAAAATCATTGAAAAAATTATTTTGCCCCCGTTTCATTGAAAAATTATAACTGATTCTTCATTTGTCTTGCTTTCACAAACTAGGCTTAACTATTTTTTTTTTTTATTATTTTTCCACCTCTTAATAGTAAAACTTGCATTATTGTGTCTGTAACAGGAAGAACAAAATTTTAGGTGAACCAGTATTTTGTTTTCTTCTTACTCTGAAATCAAATAATTTCCAGGTGGGAGTTTAGTGTTTTTGTGTTCTTCAGATATGTGTTTTATAGTAACGATTAAAAAAAATTAATTCTAAATGCAAGAAATTTGTTGATTTTTCCAAAAAAATTTTCTGCGGTTTTTGATAATGACTCAAATGCATTTTCTGACTTTTATAAAAAGTATCTACCATCAACAAAAACCCTAATTTTACATAGATCTGACACTATATTTCAGTGTTTTGTATGGTGCGTATGATACATGTAATGGGCAAAAAAAAGTTGATTAAATAAAAAAAAAATCTTCCTACTTTTGGCCAATAATTTTTTTTCAGGAGGGGGCATTTCATTGAGGCGGGAGGCAATTCCAAACAAACTCTAATTTTATTTTGGCCCAATTGCTTTAACTGGAAAATCTCAACGTAAAGTGATGGAGAGTAGATGCAAAAATACACTGCATTACGCCTCAAGGTGTTCTTATGTATCATATGCATAAATAATAGTCCTTGGACCGGAAGCCAAGGACTACAACGTGCTAAGTTAAAGAAAATTCGACCTAATCATCGGAAAAAAAGGAATTCAAAAATGGCAAAGAATAATTCCTTCGCTCCGATCTCGAAATCGAATAAGCTCTTGTATTGTAGAAATTAACCTGTAATTGTTGTTCAGGGCAGTCTTGAACCTTGTCAATGAATGGCTGGGAGAGGGTGTTTTAACAGTCATACGTTACTTAGTAAAGCTAAAAGATGAACATTTAACATTTTTATCAAATCTATGATGTTCTGAAAAGTGAGTATAGCCTAACTGTATTCTTTTTGAAAATCATTAGATAAACATATCAAACTTTTGTAGATTACTGCTTGTTGCGTTTCTTTTGCGTGTCAGTATACATAAATCAGATAAAGGTTATGTAGAGTAGAGAACTGATTAGAGTGTTTAAATGTGTGATTGTAAGATTAATGGAATTGCCTGTTTAATCTTTTTGCAAAGTAACATGTGTACATGAAGATAACAGAACGTATTGCTTAGCGTCTCTTTTCACTCGCAATTTAATGATTTCTCCATCCTCATAAGGCATAAAATTCCATACCATAAATAGCATGGAGCAGTGTGCTGTTGAAGGTTGAGGGGGTAATTGATGGCGGGGCAGCCAACATTGTAACAAAATATACTATGTTACAGGTACTTCATATTTAATAAATGGCATAACTTTGCTAAACCCCTGTACTTGTTTTTCTTAATCAGGAAGCTTTCTGTAAGGCATAAATATTCTCTGAGTTGAAAGGTAAAGTATAGCTGTGTGTGCGCGGGTAGTTGAATCAGCCGAGTCTGACTGGTAGCAATGAGCAATAATGATACAAATAATGTTGATTGTATGTTGCTAAACATCCCTCTCGAGAATGTTTCACTCATATGGAAACGTCACAGTTAGGGTTCTTTAATGTGCCAACACCTACAGTGACATACTTTTTAAAGGTCATATTCGGAAGACCCGTGACTTTTATTTCTAGTTTTATAGGTGATATTTTTAAGTAATTCACATATTGAAAAACACAATATAAAGGATGGAAACCATAGTCCTTTGAACAATCGTGATTTCATATCGGTATGATAGTAAGGAAAATTTCTTATAACAGAAAGTATTTTCATAAACACACAAAAGTAGAGAAATATTTTAGCAAATTATAAAGAAAACAAGATGTGTTTATGAAACACTGATTCCCCCGTATGGCAACATAGGGAAGATTAAGTTTTTCTCAAATGCAAATAAAATTAATTGGTACCAAAAGTATGCTAAGCCTATTCTCACTGGAAAACAATTGTGAAAATTGAAAGTAAGCCAATATTAAAGTCTTTTTAATAAGTTCAAAAATCTCCGTGTTCAAGGTTAAAAGGTCAATGTAATCACTATCAAATGAAAGGTCTTGCCACAAAGAATGCTTATGAAATCCCTAATCCTAACCGTTCATAAGTTATGGCCAACGTTAATTCTTTATAAAAGTAGTTCAAACTCCAAGGTTTAGGTCAAAGGTTCATAGTTCTTGGTATCCAAAGAAGGTTGTTTTTACAAAGAATACATATATGCAGTATGAAAGCCCTTTGCCTTACCGTTCAAAGGTTACAGTCCCTGAAACGTTCTACTTTCCCACCTGAACGGTGAACGAACGCTGAACGAACGGTGAGCGAACGCAGAGCGAACAGTGAGTGAACGATGTGTGAACGGTGAACGCAATTTGGTGAACGATGTTTGAACGGTGAACGCAGAACGCGAACGGAGCGCGAACGCGAGCGCAAAGTGAACGGTGAACGAACGGTGAACGCAAGATGAATGCACGATTTATTCGGAATACCTTTGGTCTTTTCCTTGCATTGAAATTATTCTTTTATTCTATAATTCAAATGTCATAAATAAATATAAATAAACAATAGATAAACAAAAGAGTAATAAATAGATAAATAACTAAATAATAAAGATAAAATCCTGCACATACGTATGTTTAAATCGAGATTTTTATAACATGATTTTAATCGCCGTCAAACGTGTATTTGTTACCGCGTGTAGTAAAAATAAATTAATCTTATATAGTAAATAATTATGCTATTTCTTTTAACTAATAAACTAAGGTGGACTTTAGAAGATGAAACTACTACTGAGATAAACAATAGATTAATAAATAAATAAATTAATTAATTCATTCATTCATTCATCAATAAATAAAAACATTTTTTTCTGCACATACCTATGTTTAAATCGATATTTTAATAACATGATTTTAATCGCCGTCAAGCCTGTTTTTGTGACCGCGTGTAGTTAAAAATAAATTAATCTACTAATATAGTAAATAATTATGCTGATTCTTTTCACTAATAAAATAATGTGGACTTCTGAAGATAAAACTACTACTTAAAGAATGAATTAATTACATTGCACGGAGTTGAAACAACCGTACATGTATTTCCGTGCCAAAGCGATTCTGAGAAAAAAAAAAACGGAATTTTTTTTTTAACTCCCCAATTATCTGTTGACATTGACTGTCATCGTACTGCATAAAAATTCTCGTTTTATTTAGATTCTACTGCAAAATATTCTATATTTATGTGCCTTTTTATTCTTTTATGACGATTATTTTTTGCTAACTTCTTCATGTATCTGTAGACATTTCCCGGTCGTGATTATACTCGGTCAAGATGTTGGAAAGAGGCATTCAAATTATTTGTAATATACATGCGTAGATAAAATTTTCAAAACTAAATAAGTAATGTGTTGTCATAATGTTTATTGAACAGAGAAATGTACGAGAGAGAGAGAGAGAGAGAGAGAGAGAGAGAGAGAGAGAGAGAACCCCTCGATTCTCAGATATATATTGTATCCAATAAAAATTCTTATTATTTTTCCTAAATATTCCAAGCAATAAAGGTAATCTTTTTTTTTAGATTAACAAATCCATTTGACAGTAATCATTGGCTTTTATTTTCCATCATCAAGTTCACACAGCTCACGGGAAGTCCGTGCTACATTTGTAGTAGCGTGCTTGTGCTGTCAATCAAAATAATTCGACACAGTGTTTCAATTTCAATTCTTTATTCGCTCAAAACCAGATCACTGGTACAAGAGGTACATATATACATATATACAAACAAAAAATGACAGTCAAGGGTCAATAAATAGACATGTATATAAAGAAACAAGAAAAGAGTGAGAAAAAACATGTAGTCATGTATAAATAAAACACACGGAGGATCAAGAAGGACAGACAGTTTTAAGAATTTTCTTTATAAATTTTGATAGTGATTTTTGTATTTCTACATAATTACTACTCATTAGTTCATTGAATTTGAAAGTGTTAGGATTATAACAATATCTGTTTGGGAGAAATATTTTCTTGTCTTTCGAAAAGTAATTACATTCCATAATATAATGATATTCATCATCAACAGTTTTAAAATCACGAATGGTACATATTCTTAAGTTTCTGTCAATATTATGCCATCTTCCCTTTTCAATTGGCAAATGATGATTACAAGTTCGGAGTTTGTTAAGTGTAACTCATAAATCTTTTGGTAAATTCATCAGAAAATTTTCTAAACGAAACTCTGTTTTAAAAATTCTATAATTAATGCACTTGGATGAACTATCAACAATGCTTCTCCATTCTTGTTCAAATTGACATTTTAAGGTATCTTTAATGATTGACTTAAGCCAATTAAAACTAATAAATGATTGACTTGTCCATACATAGGACAATCCACAAGAATTAAGTACATCTTGTACACATTTTATTTATGGATGTACAAACGACCCATCACTATAACATCTATAAAAATATGAATAAATAACATTTGTAAGCTTACTTTCATGAGCTGTTAAAATGTTTGTCCAGTACATAACTATTTTTAATTTTATAAATATAGACAGAGGGTATCTACCTGTTTCACCATACACCATACAATTCGGGGTACTAGATTTAAGGTTAAGAATAAATTTCAGAAATTTCAAGTGTACTTTTTCTATTATGTCTAAATTTTCATATCCCCATACTTCACATGAATAAAGTAAAATTGGGTTTTGACTTTATCAAACAAATCTAACTGACAATTAATTGGTAAATTAAAATATCGAATTTTTCGTAAGATTCCACACATTGCTTTTGATGCTTGTTGGGTTAATTGATTTTTTGCATTATTAAACTTTCCACTTCTTGACAGGAATAAACCCAGGTAACAAAATTCTTTCACATTTTCAATAGCTACACCGTTATATAAAAATGTACGCTTTGTCAATGGACCTTTGGAAAAAAAATAAGGACTTTTGTTTTGGCTATGTTAACGCTGAGTTTCCATACGTCACAGTATTCAGCAAAAACATCAAGTGACTTTTGTAAATCAGAAGCAGATTCAGACATTAAGACCGTGTCATCGGCATAAAAAAGTATACATAGTTTTAACATAACAAACATATCATCTTGCGTTTGTTGACTAGGACATGTAAAACCATTAATTTGATTTCTTGTTAAATAATCTTCTAGGTCATCAATGAACAATGAAAATAAAAAGGGTGATAAATTTTCCCCTTGTCTAACACCAACATTACACATAAAAAAGTCTGATAACTGGTGACCTATTTGTACTTTTGACTTAATACCCTTATACATATTTCTAATAAATCTAAAACATTTTCCGTCAATACCACTTTGTAAAATTTTAGTCCATAGACCATGTCTCCAGACCGTATCAAAGGCTTGCTTGAAATCTATAAAGGCACAAAATAATTTCTTTTCATTTTTCAGGGCATATTTACTCAAATATATTATCAGTAGTAGAATAACCTTTTCTAGATCCTGTTTGAGATTCATTGATTAGCTCTACCTCATCAGCAAAGGTATTTAAACGGACACAAAGTATACTGGTAAAAAGTTTTCCTAAACAACTAAGTAAAGTAATTGGTCTGTAATTTTCAGGATGGCTTCTATCACCCTTGCCCGTATAAATGGGTTTAACTAATCCTACTAACCAGTCCTATGGTATTATGCCACTATCAAAAATCATGTTGAATAATTCTACATACAGCGGCAGAAAGCTTGAAATAGTTGTTTTCATATACTCATTCAAAACATAATCACCCCCTGGCGTTTTATTGGTTTTTAATTTATTTACTGCATTCTCTATTTCTTCACCTGTGATAGACTGATTAAGGATACTATCATTACTTAAGTCTACGTTAATATCTATGTCATCATCTGGGACAGTACTTTCATTTGTTTTCTTTAAAAAATCAAACATAGAATCTATATCAACACTTGTTTTATTTTTCGGGTTTGAGTTATTTAAAATATGCCAATATTCTTTCGGTTTTCCATTTTGTAGTGATTTAAGTTTATCTGAAATTCCATTATTATATTCCTTAATATATTTATCCATGATTCTTTTATACTCTTTACTCATATTCTTTAGATTCTCATGGGATTTAATTGACTTTTCCTTATTATTTAAGCGTTTTGCCAAATGAAAATTTCTTCTGGCTGTGCGACAGCTATTATTAAACCATGGTTTATTTTTGTTATGTGACTTCACGGGTGGTTGATTTCTTCGCCTTAAAGTCTTCCCCGCTGAAGCTATAAACATGTTACATACATCGCTGGTTATTTTATCTATATCATGTTGATTTACAGGTTTCTCTTTTAATTTTTCAATACTGCCCAAAACTTCATTTAATGTGTCCTCATTAATATTATTCTCAAATTCAGTAGCCTTTAAAGGATCCCAGATAAATAAGTTTGATTCTACCTTTTCACATACTTGACTAGTTGGTTGAGAATCTTTAGATGTGAGGTTTAAAAGTTCGAAAGTAATTGGACAATGAACATCAGAACACAGGTTACAATGATCATGTATTACAAATTCCTTAATTTGCCTTAATAAAAATACGTTACATATTACATAATCAACAGTGCTACTATCTTTACAAGTTAACCTACTATTTCTTATTCGACCATTAACAAGATATAGGTTGTTATTTTTACATAATTCAATCAATTTGTATCCATAATTATTGCAAATATTATCACTGTTCATTCTTTCCAGTGAAACGTTTGAATTCAACAATATATTAACTTCTTCTAAAGATTCTTGTGTTTCTTCGTCCAACATACCATGATTTACAAAAAAAATCATTTAAGCATACAAAATCTTTTAATTTACCGGTCCGTGCATTAAAGTCACCCAATAAACAGATATTTTCTGAATTTTTGGAAAAATTTAACAGTTCTCGTTCAATGTCAGTAAAACTATCAACTGGTGTGTATCTAGTATTTTCTGGAGGTATATACGCAATTCCAAACAATATATTTGACTGTACATCAACAACTTCTTTCGATAACTTAAACCAAAATACATATTCACAGTTTGAGGTTATAACATCAACATA
The DNA here is from genome assembly GCA_003671525.1 of Saccostrea glomerata. Lineage (NCBI taxonomy): Eukaryota > Metazoa > Mollusca > Bivalvia > Ostreida > Ostreidae > Saccostrea > Saccostrea glomerata. The sequence goes on from PRKT01000502.1 coordinate 272,822, forward strand.
TTTAACTAAATTTTCTCTCACTGCAAGGATAATTCCTCCTGATTTAACTTTTGCAATATTGAATCTATTTTTCATATATACAACGAACCGTGGGATATTTATGACACCAGTGTTATCCGTTTTTGTCTCGGTAAAGCATAAAACATCGTATTTACAAACAAAATTTAAAAATTCAGCATAATTCAACTTTTTACGTAGTCCACTGACATTTAAAGATTGTGTCCCTACAGTCGGTCTGGCGTCGATCCGTAGCGTGGTCTTTTTGTCGACGGCGCGGCCTGTCGATCAACTGTGGCTCCCGAGTAGTTACTGCTACGGTACGTGGTCGATCCGGTTGCATGGGTTGCCGATCAGCAGGGGTTCCCGAGTTGATCGCGTTACGGTTCGGTGGTCGTTCCCGTTGCGTGGGCTGTCGATCTGCTGGAGCTCCCGAGTTGATCGCTTTACTGTACGATTGTCGTTCCGGTTGGATAGTTGTGTCTCTGTTCAGATGATATAATTCACCGTTGATATAAAGTCGATCTTTCACTAGCCTAACGCGCTTTTTGTCCAATTTTGCTTGCCTCATGATGGGATATAATTTCTTTCTGCGCTCCTCGATTTCTGGAGGGAACTGTTCATTAACCCACACGTTAGAACCGTTAAGTTTCTAGGGGGCGCCTGTCCTAATTAACCCCCTCTCTTTGAAGTAGGTGAATTTGGCAACGATGTTTCTTGGATATTCGTGATATTCATTCCATTTCCCTACACGGTGAACTAATGAGTGGAGATGTGGAAATTGCGTTTCACCGAACATGCTGAGGGCAAAGAGTCATTAGTATTCTAAGAAATTTGAATATTTTTCCCTATCATTTCTAGATCTAATTTTTGCATTCCTGCAGAAAAAAAATAATTCGAATATATACTTGGAAGGATTAAGTTTTAAATTGAATGTGAAACATATTCCCTGCCAATTTAAAATATTTTTGTCGGCACAAGTTTTTACTAAAATACTATTGTTTAATGACTGTTTGATGTTGATTTTAAGACTGATTTTCTTGTGTTACAATAGAAAATAAATATAAATTAAAATATACCGTAAAAACTCAATAAGAATTTTATTTCGGGAGAAAAGGCACCGGGGGGGGTTGTCTTAATAATACTGAATGGCAAAAACATATTTTAAAACATATGTTTAGGTACGGTGAAGGAAGGAATTTTCCTTCTCTAATAGTAGACTATTTTAAACAGTTGGTCTTTTCTAAAATTTAAAACCACACCATCAATTTATTATCTCTAAAGATATTTAATTAACTGAATATTTGCGGTACTGTTCATAATTCTCCAACCTAAATGTAGATTAAATACGTGTTACTGTAGAAATAATTTTTTATGTATTCTTGTTCTGTAAAAGACTTGGATTAATTATTATACATCCATTAATCATTTGTCCTCTTTAAAATTAAATCAAATTGATGCCGTGCGTGAAACATTTGTACATTGCCCTTTTTTGAAGTTAATATTTTAGTATCGTTCTACATACATGTAAGTACTTAATGTATTAACGATTTTCCAGGGAAAATTCATGAAATAAGTAACAGCTGAGTTAAATTAATAGAAATATAAATATCATAGATAATTTTTACAATTAAGTAATTATTCTTCAAACACGATATCTAAGTTATTTAATTAAAATACATGTAAATCCTTACCATCTAAAAGATAAGTCCTTTCACTTCGGAGTTCCGAATGACAATGAAGACTGAACGATAAGTGAACGGTGAACGCAAAGTAAACGGAACGAAGAGCGAACGGTGAACGTTTTGTGAACGGTGAACGCGGGCGCACGGTGAATGGTGAACGCAATACTGTGAACGAAGAGCGAACGGTGAACGCACGCTGAACGAACGGTGAACGAACGGTCAACGAACGGTGAGTGAACGGAAAATGGGAAAGTAGAACGTTTCAGGGACTGCATGGCCAAAGTTTAAGTTTTTTCACAAGTGTGGAAATCTACAAGGTCAAGGTCAAAAGGTCAAAGTTGTTGGTATCCAATAAAAGATCTTTAAACAAATATTACATACGTGAAGAATAAATGACCTGGTATCTACAGTTTAAAAGATATGGACAAAGTAAAAATTTAAAATTTTCATATAAAAGTGGGTCAAACTCCAAGGTCAAGGTGAAAAGGTAAAATTCGGTGGTACATGTACCCAAACGTGTTTTGCTCTGTTTTCTTTTTCAGATAATATAAAGCCTTAATCCATATCCACAGCGAAGTCTCGTTCAAATCGTCACGGCTGAAATCACATCATACCTGGAGGAACATATTGCCCGGGCGCATATTTGGCTTACCATTCGTGCCTAACCTAGATTCGTAATATATGACTTGGTGCACAATTGATTGAATTTTGCAATTATTGTCCAAGCAGGCGAGTATCTGTTCCCAGAGCTCACCATTCATGCTTGTTTAAACCTAATTTTCACAGATTTACTTGTCTGTGATATCCTTTAATTATTTTTTATTCATTTAAATCTATATACCAGAGTGAACATATAGATAAAATTCATTTTTTGGCATATTATTCCGTATGAATTGACAAGTATATTTAATATAAAAAATTGAATTTCGTTTATTTTTTTAAATTTAATTCCATATTTTACTTTCTTTAAAGAAAAAGGCAAAACACTAAAAAATGTTGCTAGGTGAAAGAGGGAAAAACTATAAATTTTGAAAGAGCAATTCTTTGTCCTTTCAACAGTATTTTTTCTGGGATTTAATGAGTAAAGGTAAGTGTTATGTCTTCTGAAGGAATGATAACTTTAGCTGCGCACTTTTGAAATTCTCTCTGTACTAAACGACACTAATGAACGTACATGAAAAAGATAAGAAAGGAATATCGGCACTATTTGTCAGTCAGTAGTAAAATAAATACCAGAAAATTTTCGAAGCTGAAATACAATGTCATTACTTATAATTTTTGTAATCAGTTTGCTGCATTTCAGAGGATCCCTTGGAGAAGTTCAAAACGAGGTTATATTACGTTTGGAACTTATGGTTGCAAAATTAATGGAGGACAACGAGGCCCTTATACAGAAAATGGCTGATATACAAATTGACAACACAGTGTTTAAGCAAAAGATTGGAAAAATCCTAACAGAAAAAAACACATTGTTGAAACGGAAAATTGATAGACTATCAAGTGCTTACTCAAGTCAGAATGAAATTATCAGAAATATGGAAGAACTCATGGTAAAATTGCAGACGTCATTAAAACGATGTGACACTCTGACAAAACCCAAATCTCGGACAAAGGTTTCTAAACAGGGAGGCTTTCAAAGAAATTCTTTTAAGAAGGAAGAAACCATTGATCGAACGAAAAATCCTAATTTACCTGCAAACTTTAAATCTGAAAATCGGCAACAAAGGAGAGCAGAAAAAGTCTTAATGACAGGTAACTTTTTTTCTTATTTAATATGTACTAGGATATATAGTTGTATTGTCAATGAGTCTATAGCTCTCACCATTTTCAAGTTTTTGAAAACTGTTAAATAGTAAGCTTACATGTACTCTTTGAAATTGTAATTTACGGAGATTTGTTTTCTATAGTTCTACATACATGTAGAACCATACTCTGTGTATATTGAAGTATAATGAAACCATTATTTTTTTATTCTTGTTTATTTTTAAAAATGATAGATTAACCTCAATGCTATAATAACAAAATGCTGAAAATTTTAGGTCAGTCTGCGAATAAATTCTGATAAAACAAGGGATGTTTGTACTTATGACCCCTCCCCTAATAATTTAAGTTGAAAGAGCAAAATTCCGACAGAATTATCTTGATCGTAATTAAAAGTAAATTTGGCATAGGTATTCTTCCTCTAAATCTATATATCACTTGTCATTTAGATAAGCGCAACCTCTGCAAAAAATAAAGGAGACTAATTGTAGACAGAAAGACCGACCGACCAACAGAAAGCAACAAAGCAATATGCCCTACACCTAAAAGAATTATGTCTATGAATTTCAGTGTACAAACCTTGTGAATATATTTCGATTTATTTTTTTTTTCCTGAAAATATTCAATCTTTGTGTACCTTTCTTTGTAAAGTTGTTTTTAGTATGTTTCAAATAAAATACAAAATTAATGTGTTTTTACATACCCTTTAGTAATGCCACCAATGTCCAACCACGGAGCTGCTTTCTCTTCATACCTATCGAACTCCAAACCCTTTGGTCAACATCAGACAATCATCTTTGATGCTACATACACAAACATCGGAAACCACTACAACTCTGATACAGGAGTCTTCACTGCTCCCAGTCATGGCGTTTATGTGCTTACCTGGAAGATATACGCTGCGGCAGGTGGAAATATTTTTACTGAATTGAATGTCAACTCCAATTCTGTTTGTGGATCCTATGCTGGAGCTCATAATCTACGCAATATATTGTCATCAACAGATGTGGTAGTATTGGAATTGAACCAAGGAGATGAGGTCTATATTCAAACATCAAAAGACGAGCCCGTGGGTGGGGCTCTATACAGCACGCGCGAATATCAATCTAGATTCAGTGGATGGAAACTATCATGATTTGAATAAAATTGTTAAAAGGGCAATTCATTAAATTTGAATTACCATGCTCTGTTTTTTTCCTCCATTTCAAAAACAACGTTAAAGAATAGATCTCGATTTTGATCAAACCCAAGTATGATAACACAGAACAACTTAGCATTTCAGGGCAGGTTGAACGTATAGGAATTTCTCCTGTTCTATCAAGAAAAACAATTTCTGCCATCCAAATTATAGTAAAACAAATTAAATCTTCATCCAGGATCGATTTGGAAAAATGTTAGGGCACATTTGTTGAAGAAGCCGTGAAAAAGTCTTATTTTTTTCATTAATTATGATGATGGCCCTCGCAGAGTGCACTTTTTATGGGCCATATTACCCAAAAAAGGACTTTTTCTGATTTCTAGCAATAATATTTTCTGACAAAGAAAAAATAAATGTTAAGGCAGTGAAGAAATCTCTGCCCACAAAGTAGATACTCGTTCAGACGAATAGAATAATTGTTCGAATAAATTTATATTTGTTCTAACAAATTAAAACTAGATAAAATAGATATTCGTTCAGACATACTAGATATTTCTTTGGAAACATAAGATATTTGTTCTGATAATCGAAATATAATACAAATACTGACAAGGATTTAGGGCAAAATTGAACATGTTACCTCCCAAGGATGATATATCTCCTGACATGGAGCGGAGGCGTATCAATGTTGTCTCAAAACAGCGTTGATGATTGCTCTTTTATTTAAAGAATAAAGCTTGTTCCAACTTTTGTTATCCGATATAACATAACTTTGGGGCAGTTTACGCTTTATAATCCCTGAAAAGCTTCATAAAAAAGCGTAAACTGCCCTAGGTTATGGAATATCGTTTAACATATGCTGAAAGAAGCTTTATTCCTTATAATTTAATTCCAGTGTAGACAATAAGACAATTTTTCCTTCAGAAAGAGGCTTCAAACTGAACATATTTTTAAGGAGGAACAGGACCTTGAGCTGCACAAATTCCTTTCAATGATTTTTTTTCGTAATTTACATACATGTTTTACTACTTTAATTTGTTCTAAACATTTTAAAACGGACCTGACATAGGATTTCTTGACTTATTTAAAAGATATCGCCCCAGAAATATCGCCCTGTTTCGAGTCTGTATGTATTTGGAAGCTAACCAAATAAGAATCTATGAACAATAATTCCAAATGCCTAACAAATGTGCTTTTTACGAATTTTAATTTCCCTGGTGTTTTTTTTTCTTCCTTACATTAATTTCCCAAGGAAATTGAAAAAAATGCAGCAATGATTAGAAGGTTGAAAGAAACGACATTGAAAAGTGGTTGAATAAAATATCATGACAGAGCTGTGAATTCAGGGATGTAAAATGATATTATGAAACTTGATACTGTTTTTTTTTATATCATCAGTCGACAAAAGCTTACATACTGCCGTTTTCTATTAAGTCAAGAATAGTGAAGGATATGGAGATAACAAACAGTATGCAACATCAAAGTCCATTAAACAATAAAAATTAGGTGCAGAACGAGCACGGACCTTCAAAAAATCAGAAGTGGGATCAGGTGCCATATCATGGGGTAGGGAGCATCTTTTCCCGACCGGTCACAGCCGCTGTGTACTCCTTGTCATTATCTGCAAAAAAGGGAAAAATATGTCGTCAGCTCAGTATATAGATAATGGACTGAAAAATAGTAGGAAAATGAAACATTCATCTTTAGCATTATATAAGTATGGCAGATTATATTTGCTAAGAGATGCCTCAGGAATGACGCAGACAATGCTTTGTATTGTCTTTCAAGGTTTCTACGTATATACTCTACTTTAAAATTTGAATCTATTCACAAAGGGCCACAATAAGTTTTAGGAATGCTATAACAACATTTTACTTGTCAGAGATTTACTGGTGCGTGTACACGAGTCTATGATACCCTTAAATGAAACATTGTGATTATAACTAAGATTATTCAAAAGTCCATAAAACAATAAAAAATAGAAGCATATCAAACACGGACCTCCAAAGTGTCGGAAGTTGGATCAGGTTCCAAGGTGGAGTGAGTATCCCCTTTTTACCGGTCCCTTGTGAATTGGGAAATAATTAAAAAAAACCGTCGTGATTCAATTTAAAATTTTATTTAGATATATATACCAGTTAAAATGCATGGAAGCATTTTCGAAGTTTTGCGTATAATTTATTTTGAATTTACAAGTATATTCAGTATAACATTTAATATACAACAAATAATTTCGTATAAATTTCCAAATTCACACTGAGAGAAATTTGACAGTTTGAAGATAGCAACCTATGCTCTATAAACGGTAAAATTACAATCTCAATTTGAAAGGAATTAATGAATATCACAATTATAATGCCGACTGACCGTAGCTTGCAACTTTGACATTCTGTAAATATGTACATCTCGTAGGTTATGATATAAAATAAACTCTTTCTCTAAATGTAGTCTTATCGTAAAAGAATGAAGTGTATCATGTTCGCCGGTAGGCTTTCCCCAGTGATTCTTGGTATATTGTTTATGATATGCATTTGTCAATGTGTAAGTTTATTCAACTTTATCTTTTATCTATTTGTAATACTACATAAACTATATGTTTCCTTTACAAAAAAGTAATTGATTTTTTTGTTAAATATAATTTTCAAAAAGAAAATACATTGATTTTCTGAAATACCTTTACATATTATCTAAACAATTCGAAAGCAAAAAATATCAATAAATAAAAAAAAAAACATGATCATAACTAAAAAAAATCCAATGGTAAATGTACAGCATTTATTGTAGTGTTCTGTAAAACTGACATACAGTTTGTACATAAAACACGTTGATAATAGAAATTTAGGAGAGAAATTCGACATTGGCAAAACCAAATTGGTCTCTCATGACTCGATTTAAGAATTTCTCACTTAAATTGGCAGAGTAAAAGGCATTTTTTTAAAATTATTTTTTCTCTCTTAAGTTCAAAATTAATTGTATAATGCTGAAAAAAAAATTAAAATTAATGAACAGGTTGATTTTTTTTAAACAAAGGTACAAATCTAAATCATAGTAAAAGTTTCTGATCAAGTTTTTAAAGAAAATAAATAATTTTGAAAGATAAAAAAAACGAGTATATAAACGTTTAGCTCCAACAATGAAAATTAAAAAAAAAAAGATAAACGACATGTTCAAAAACGTATTTGTCTGCGAACTTTCGGACTATTGTTATATTTGTGGAATTGAGTTTAAAAATACAAATTTGAATGACTATGAAATTAGCCTTCAACACAAAAGAAAGCTATGTAACCTCTTCTTCTGTCTATCCCTTCCTTTATCTGTCTGTCCGACTTTATTCCAGATTTTTTTTTCCATATTCGAAATATATAAGGCTGAATTTTGATGTGTGACTGTATCTTGATCAGTTACAGATCGTTTGCATTTTGTTCCCCTTCAGTGATATTCCCGGAATAACGGCCATTTGACTGTTAAAGGGTTTAAGTTGAGATTATATATTTAAATTTATCTAAATAAAAATTTGATTCATCTTTTAAAGCATTCTGGTTTGCTTAAAGAATTTTTAAGTTATTATGACAATATTAATTTTTAATTGAAATCACTCCAAACCAACTGGTATGGGTTTACTTTTTCCATGCTCTTCGAATACATGTTATACAATATATTTTCTTTGACAGGGTTCCAAAACAGTACGTGATCTGCAATCACCAAATATAAAGACTCTCTACCTGAATGTGACCAAACATACAGATGAAGAAAGAATGACTTTGTATGGAAGGTTCCTGTGCCCCCAAGACACGACAGCAAACGTTAATTTTGGGGAAATTGTCAAATTTAATAATGGTAATACAGTATATAGTCCATATTCCTTTTTCAGTTATGGCATCGTTATTGCAATATTTCACCATTTTGTGGCCAAAATAAAAATAAAAAATTAATGTAAAATTGACATTTCTGATAAAGGTGAAGTTTAATTCAAATATACATATGATTTTTTTGATAATTGCTCATTGCAGTATCTGAAAATTTTCTTCGGTACTTAAATCGGGATGATTCCTTTTTGTATATGTTTTATTTATATTTTGTATAGTTAAAAAAACATATGTCTGTCTTTAAAGAACCTAATCTCTATACACTTATGGAAACTTCTTTTTTAACTTTACAAAATTTTGAAGTGAAAATGAGGATATTTGAAATTTATTAAAATGTTTCCATATTTTATCCAGTAACAAAAAAAAAAAAAAAATCAGTTATTATCGTGGCAAAAAAAAATGTTTGTGCAAGTACTACAGTCCTTAAAACGTTCTACTTTCCCATTTTTCCGTTTGCTCACCGTTCGTTCAGCGTGCGTTCACCGTTCGCTCTCCGTTTTGCGTTCACCGTTCACTGTGCGCTCGCGTTCACCATTCACAAAACGTTCACCGTTCGCTCTGCGTTCCGTTTACTTTACCTTCACTTTGTGTTCACCGTTAACTTATCGTTCAGTGTTCATTGTCATTCGGAAGGACTTATCTTTTTGATGGTACATGTAAGGATTTGCACGTTTTTAATTAAATAATTAGATATCGTGTTTGAGGAATAATTATTTCATTGCAAAAATTATCTATGATATTTATTTTTCTATTATTATAACTCAGCTGTTACTAAATTCGAGAAATTTTCTTTGAAAATAATACATAAAATACCTACATATATGTAGAACGATGATAGAATATTAAATTTAAAAAAAGGCAATGTACAAATGCTTCACGCACGGCAACAGTTTGTTAAAATGTTAAAGACAACAAATCATTAATTGATGTACAATAATTAATGCAAGTCTTTTACAACAAAAGAATACACAAAAAAATATTTCTACAGTAACACCTATTCTAAATTACAGGTAGGTTTGAGAATAATGAACAGTACTGCAAATATTTAGTTAATTAAATATCATGAGAGCTAATTAAGTTGATAGTGTGATTTTAAATTTTAGAAAAGACCAACTGTTTAAAATAGTCTATTTTAAGAGAAGGAAAATTCTTTCCTTCACCGTACATGTACCTTAATATATGTTTGCCACTCAGTATAAATTATAACCCCCAGCCCCACCCCCCCCCACCCCACCCCACCCCCGTGCCTTTTCTCCCGAAAGAAAATTCTCGTATTTTCAGTATATTTTAATTAATATTTAATGTGTATTGTAACACGTACAAGAAAATCAGTCTTTAAACAAACATCAAACGGTCATTAAACAATAGTATGTCAAAATATTCATGTGCTGACTGTAGGTATTTAAAATTGGCAGAGAATATTTGTCAAATTCAATTTAAAACTTAAAATCCTTCCAAGTATATATTCCCATTATTTATTTATTTTTTTTCATCTTCAATCAAATCTAGAAATGATGGGGAAAATATCAAAACTTCTTGGAAATACTGAGTGATTCTTTGCCTTCGGTATGCTCAGTGAAACGCGATTTCCACACCTCCACTGTGTCGAATTATTTTGATTGGCAGGACAAGCACGTGCATGGATTTCCTGTGAATCTGTGAACTTTTTGGTGGAAAAGCCGATGATTACTGTTAAATGGATATGTTAATCTAATAAGAAATTTTGATTACCTTTACTACTTGGAATATTTAGGAAAAATAATAAGAATTTTTATTTGATACAACAGATATCTGAGAATCGAAGGGCTTTCTCTCTCTCTCTCTCTCTCTCTCTCTCTCTCTCTCTCTCTCTCTCTCTCTCTCTCTCTCTCTCTCTCTCTCTCTCTCTCTCTCTCTCATGAATTTCTCCGTTCAATAAAAACTATGACAGGACATTACTTATTTAGTTTTGAAAATGTAATCTATTACAAATAATTTGAATACATCTTTCCATCATCTTGACCGTGTATAATCTAGGCCGGGAAATGTCTACAGATACATGTAGAAGTTAGCTTAAATAGCTTAAATCATCATAAAAGAATACAAAAGACACATAAACTCGTATAGAATATTTTGCAACAGATTTTAAAATACGAGTGTTTTTTTTTATGCAATAGGTCAACAGACAGTTGTGAATAAAAAAAATGCTTATTTTACTCAGATTCACCTTGGCACGGAAATACATGTTTGGTTGTTTCAACCGCGTACAATGTAATTAATTTAGTCTATAAGCAGTAGTTTTATCTTCTAAAGTACACATTATTTCATTAGTGAAAAGAATAGGCATATTTACTATATAGATAAATTAATTTTATATTTCAATTATCGGTACACACGTTAGGTAACAAATACACATGTTTTACGGCAATTAAAATCGTGTTATAAAGATATCGATTTAAATATAGGTACATATATGTACAGAAAAAATGTTTTTGTTATTTATTTCTTTATGTATTTCTTTATTTATTTTTTATTGATTTATTGATTTATTTATTTTATTTATTTATCTTTTGTTTATTAATATTAAAAAAAAAAACTTGAACTCGCGTTCTGCGTTCACTCACCGTTCACTGTTCACACTTCGTTCACCAAGTTGCGTTCAGCGTTCGCACATCGTTCCCTCACTGTTCGCTCTGCGTTCGTTCACCGTTCGATCAGAGTTCGTTCACTGTTCAGGTGGGAAAGTAGAACGTTTCAGGGACTGTAGTGGAGAAAAATACAAGCAAGATAAGTTTTTAATAACTCTATCTTGGTCTACAATAATGTGTAACATACTTGGATAAGTTATGTCTTGAATGAAGAATTACTCTATTTTGTTTGGAATCATTGGTAACTTCCTCAAACAATTTAGTGCAATGTAAAGACGGTCCTTAATCATCAGATCAAGTATTTACATGTAATATTTGTTCTTAATCTTATTTACCTGTGTCATCCAGTACAGTCCCTGAAACGTTCTACTTTCCAATTTTTCCGTTCGCTCACCGTTCGTTCAGCGTTCGTTCAGCGTTCCTTCACCGTTCGTTCAGCGTGCGTTCACCGTTCGCTCTCCGTTCACAGTATTGCTTTCACCGTTCACCGTGCGCTCGCGTTCACCGTTCACAAAACGTTTACCGTTCGCTCTTCGTTCCGTTTACTTTGCGTTCACCTTTCGTTCACCGTTCACTTATCGTTCAGTCTTTATTGTCATTCGGAACTCCAAAGTGAAAGGACTTATCTTTTTGATGGTAAGGATTTACACGTTTTTTAATTAAATAACTTAGATATCGTGTTTAAAGAATAATTATTTCATTGCAAAAATTATCTATGGTATTTATATTTTTATTGTCATAACTCAGATGTTACTTTATTCATGAAATTTCCATGGAAAATAATACATTAAGTACTTACTGTACATGTATGTAGAACGATGCAAAAATATTAAATTTTAAAAAAGGCAATGTACAAATGCTTTACGCACGGCAAGAATTTGTTGTAATGTTAAAGACGACAAATCACAAATGAATGTATAATAATTAATGCAAGTCTTTTACAAGACACGAATACACAAAAATTATTCCGTACCAAAATATATGTTTGTCATTCAGTATAATTAACCCCCCCCCCGGTGCCCTTTCTCCTGAAATAAAATTCTTAGTATTTTTAGTACATTTTACTTAATATCAAATGTGTATTGTAACTCAAGAAAATCAGTCTTAAAACCAACATCAGACAGTCATTAAACAATATTATTTTAGAATAAATTTGTGCCAACAGTAGTATTTTCAAAACGAAGTACGGCTTACATGTAACACTGATTTAAGATTTCAAAGAATTATCAATATTATTCATTGATTTTTTCTGGAACTAAATACATGTAAGACTTATTTTAATATTTTAGATTATAAGTTATTATTTAGGTAATTCTCAGACTTAAGAAAACGGATTTGTTTGTTCTATCAGAAGGTGTACATGTAGGTGGACAGTAAAATTTGATTGAATTGGATTTCATAATATGAAGAAAGTGGAATACGATTGGAAAAAAAAACGCAGCATGACATTACTTAAATTACAAGTTATACATGTATCCATGTTTCCATTGATTCAATGCTTGCAAATCTCTAAAAATGATTTTACCAATTATTTATCAATATTTCATTTGCAGAAATTTAAAAATTAAGCTCCAGAGCTAAATACTGAAAAATTCCCGAAAATAATGTACATTCGCCGACGAAATATTTATGTGAAGCTTTAAGAAATGTTTATTTGTAAAAAAAAAAATATATATATATATTTATTTTTGGTGTATTTAAAAATTTTCAAAGTATCTTGACCACACTAACCAGTAAACAAGAATGATCATCAGAGAAAAAAAAACCGTTAAACATCTAAACTGAACGATTTATCACAATAGGGCACACTATTTGACGAGAACATAATACTGTACAACTTACTATATTGTTTGTATTCAAGCAATAATTAGTTCGTTTATGTATGTACCGCGTACAATGTAATTAATTCATTATATAAGTAGTAGTTTTATCTTCTGAAGTCCACATTATTTTATTAGTTAAAAGAATAAGCATATCTACTATATAAATAGGTTAATTTTAAATTCAAACTACACGCGTTCGGTAACAAATACATATGTTTTACGGCAAGTAAAATCGTGTTATAAAATAAAATATCGGTACATTTATATGTACAGAAATTTTTTTTTTATCTATTTATTTATTTATTTTCTTTTTTATTAATCTATTGTTAATATTTATATTAAAACACCTGGAATTAAAATTATGGAATAATATAATAATTTCAATGCAAGGAAAAGATCGGAGGCATTCCGAATAAATCGTTCATCTTGCGTGCACCGTTCGTTCACCGTTCACTTTGCGCTCGGGTTTGCGCACCGTTCGCGTTCTGCGTTCACTCACCGTTCACCGTTCACATATCGTTCACCAAGTTGCGTTCAGCGTTCGCACATCGTTCACTGGCCGTTCGCTCTGCGTTCGTTCAGCGTTCGCTCAGCGTTCGTTCAGCGTTCGTTCACTGTTCAGGTTGGAAAATAGAACGTTTCAGGGACTGTACCTACATGTTGGTTTATTAAGAAATTTTGAGTCAACCCTCAACCCTCGGTTGTTTCCTTGTATACTGTTTAACGTCCCTCTCTTGATTTTTCTCTCAAATGGAGACACCACCACCACTTGCCTCCGGAGATCTGAAAATATTGTCCTATACTCAGAACTCAGGGTAATTGAGCAGTGAGGTGTTTATTTTCTTTTATTGTGCCAGCATCTACTGCTACACGAGACCTCCGTTTATACGGTCTCGTCCAAAGGACTGGTCTCCATGTCACAAAGTGAGATCCAAAGGCACAACATCTACCACTTTCTTCGCGACTTCTAGGTCAATCTTCGTAGTTTTAATGATCTTTATTTTTTATTTATTCTGAGGATCAATTAGTAAGCCATCAGACAACATTTTTAGATGATTATAAGGCATCCTAAGCTGTCAACAATGATTTGGCAAAAAATCACATCTTTTACTTTAAAGTTTAATTTTGTTATCTTGATATGGAACTGTTTTTCTAATTGAGATCAATATAGTCTGAAAATGACTACAACTACCCAACAATTTTTTCTTTTTCCTATTGCAGATTTGAACCCAGAGGAAGGTTTAACAGAGCATGAAATTGAACTGATCCTCGGTAAAGAGGTGCATATGACGGTACTTACGCTGAAATCAACATCTGTATCAGAAACATTAGAAGTTTTTGTGGGCGAAGTGCTCCGTAATAAAGAAAACCAACTTCTTGAAACCAGCTGCTTAGTTGGAATAAACAGCACGTCATTAGACCAGGGAACGACATATACTTCGTTTGTTCAGAATTGTGACCGATTTGAAGATTTAAGTTTAATTTCGGAGACATTTGCTTTCGGACTGTCCAATATATATTGGTATATACAAGAACTTGAGACAGAGGTGTACTGCACTCCTGATTATTTTCAAGAATATGCAAAATATTTCAAATCTAGTTGCTATTTTGATAAGTCATCCGAGCCTTTGTACATTACATTCAACTCTGAGGAAATGGCTGCCGACAATGTCGATCTTGTTTACCTGAATTACAGGATCGAACGCTTTGGGCCTAATTGTATGTATTGTTTAATGTACAAAACAATTTGGATTTACCAAATCATCTAATTCAAAAATAAAATTAGTGCATTACAGTTTTAAATTACAGCGTTATTATGTTTTTTTTCTGTGTTAAAAAGAGTATTTTTGTCAGCCTTCATGAAAGGATGTGATCACCGAGATTGCTTTTACGTTTCAAAGGATCTGTTTGATTAGAAAGAACGAAGAATATATATATCTTTCCTACGATGTATTACCAATATTATCTCTGGTTGAAATATAGAAACTGAACATTTCGACGATTATTTTTATTCTTTGACTCGGTGTTTCTCAAATTATCAATTCTGAAATCAAACCTCATAATCTTTTTGATTTGTTATGAAACTTGCGAAAAATATAACTTTAAACCATAAATTTGAAGCAAGTAGGAAAAATCAAGATATACGTGCTGATGTCCTGTTCAATTTTGTTGTTGTTGATTATTAATTATTTTTAAATTGTTCACTTTAAATAGGCTGTAATTTTTTCATTGAAAATTGGGATTTCAAGAATTCTGATAATTCTGAATGCTATTCATGTGAGACTTCCTTCAATCAGCTTTTAAGATTTACTATTAAATTTATTTAGATTTCCCCTTTTTCTTATAGACAAAATCCCCTTTCATACTTTTTTTCTTTGTCATTCTTCATAACAAGATATATGAGTCAATATAAAATACATTTTTTGGAAAACTACATAGCTTACTGTTCTCCTTAGCTGTGTTGATGCTCAGTCAACCTGCAAGTCCTCATACAAAATATGAAATGAATGTATATGTGTTCCATAACAAGTAAGTGTTTGGATTTTATTTCTTAAGCTTTAATTTCATTTGAATGTGTAGGCGTAGTTCCATCGTGTAAGGTACAGAAAGTAAGTCACGGATGTAACTACTCGTGAACCTCCATTGTTTTGTACCCGTGTTGAAATATGCAAATAACTAGATACTCGTATATATACATGTATATGTGGAACAAGTATCACTAACAGGGGATTCCACACGCCATCGTAGTTCCACAAGGTCCTCACTCTTGTCACGAAGGCCACACTTTTAACTGTATTTTAAGAGTCCTTAAGTATTTTTTTAAATACAGGAATAGACGGAAGACGATAAGAAAATGAAGTATAACATTAAATAAAAGAAACCTTTTCTCTCCCAAAGTTCAAAACTAATTTCTTTACTATCATATGTGCCTCTTACACTTTATAGCCAATTTTTGTATAGCTTAATATTTGGACCAAAAACATAATGTGAGGAAAAGTATGAAATTAAAACTTCACAACCCAATACCTTTTCTAAAAAGAAGTATATGAAAGTCCCTTGCTGCAAGTTTATGGACATCTGTAAGGGTCTATTTTAACATATCACACAATTAAAATTTCTTATTTTTTAAAATGTCCATTGAAAGAAATATAGAAAAAAAAAATCATTATGTTTCATGCTCTAAATTAATATGTTCTTGATGTGTAATTGCAGATGTAGAATTTTGTCCTTTTAAGGATGGAAATACTCAATTACATGTATTATCGTTCTATGAACAATTGCTGTAGAGTAACAGCCTCAATTTAAAAGGAATTTAATCAGTATTTCGGTTATATGTATATAGCTGACTGACCGCAATTTGCATCTTTGACCTTTCCAGACTATTTTTGTAATTAGGATATACAGCGTGGAACTATGAAGTTATCTTACAGTTTTGAATACAGATAAACACTACCTTTAGATATAGTTAATACTTGTTTCAGTACCTGCCGAAAAACTAAGTGTTATCTCTTTACATGTAAGCTAAACCCTGTTGTTCTTGGCATATGGTTGATGATGTGCATTTGTCATAGTATAAGTTTAAGTAAATTCATTTAATTATGTTAAATACTGATCAAATATTACGTTTCCTTTGATAAAAGGTATATATTGTGTAATCATTTTAAATAAAATTTCATTATGAAACATAAAAAAAATATCTCTTATAAGAATAGTAAGAAGGAAAAGTTTGATACCCGGTGGAACAGATGGAATCTGCTATTCTCTTTACTTGAACCTTACTTACACGCACACACACACACACACACTCTCTCTCTCTCTCTCCTTCTCTCTCTCTCTCTGCTGTTCTCTTTTTTTAAAATAAAAAAAATATGTTTCGTTTCAAATATGTATATAATTTTGTATGTTGTGTGAATAAAAATGAAAGGTTTTAAAAAAAAATAGTAGATTGGGGCATATGTTAGCTTCATTTTGCTAAATTAAATTCCTTTTCCTGTCACAGTAAAAAAGCAACACTTTATGATCATGAATTTTAGGTTGTATGGTGATAACACATTATTAAGAATATAATATGAAATTGAATGAAGCATTTAATTGTACATTGTCGCAGGAAATCAAGCTTAATTTACGTCTTTTATAACGTCACGACCATTTTAAAAGTACTACCCCTATGTGTTTTACACGCGTCTCTTAAGCATCCAGTTATATTTTTTAAACAGCAAAAAAAAAAAAATAAATAAATAAATAAATAAATAACTCTTGACTGGAAGACTTGAATGAATCACTTTTAATAATCTTTGTTTAATATCATATTCAAATTTCAGTCGAATTTAAGTTGAAAGGCTGTCCTTCCTTTAAGGTAAGGAAAATAACAAAGTTTGACATCGATCGTGACTCATCAATAAAGTTCCTGATTTTAACAAACAGTTACTGTACTATTCTTCTCATATGCATTACTATTTTGGATACGGAAGTGCAAACTATCATCGACTCTCATATTATTGAAACAAAACTTCTCTTGTGTGTTAAATCACTTCTGTAATCTTTTTTCCGCCCCTGGAGAGGGCCATCCGCATTTGAAATAATTTTATTACATCTACGTGCGCCGCGAGTGCGTTTGACGACGTCATTTGCAGCAAACCCAATTCCCATAACACTTTAGAAATTACGACATCATCCGAAATTATGGCACTATTTTAGTGAAAATGTGACATGTTATAAAAATTGTGTTTCTGATTTCATTAATATCAGCTTGAATTTGATGTTTAAAATATTACCGGAGAAACAAATGCGATTGGAAAAATTACAACCGAAAATTGTTCTGGATTTTATTCCTGCGCTGACAGACCATATCTCCTTTCCTATAAATCGTCATTATATTTTTTTTTTACTTTCAAAGATATTTATTTCAGATTTTACTTTAAGGAAAATTGAATAAATTATTACTTTGCAAAATGCGGTCAGTTTTGGTAAAAAAAATTACTAATTTTTTAGATATTGTCTACGACTTTTTGGGACAACCTTTTGTTCTACTTTCAAATAACTTAAGCAGTTGTAATAAATGGTCAAAATAATAAACAATCATTGTTTTGGCAATAAACTTCATTGTGTTGTTGAACACATTTTTAGCCGTTCTTAATCAACTTTGATGGTTTTATTTATAATGATTCTTTGAAAATTCTCAAACTGCTATAATACAGTAACTTCGACTTACAAGGAGAAGATTCTGTAATGTAGAAAACAATTTACTCTATACTACGAACGAATAACACCTATAAAATTAAACTCTTATTCACTAAAAGCGTATCAATCTAAATTTAATAATGTTGAGAATTTTCTTCTTTTTATCTGTGAGCAAGTTACAAAATAAGACATACATTAAAGGATAGATGAAAGGTGGAAATTTTGAAACCTACGAGAAAATAGCATTAAATTTGAGTTATTTTCTAATTGAGGCAAGTGAACTTTCGGAAAAGGGTAATTTTGCACATTACACTTATTTGTATTAAGGCACATCTGTCTTATTTTGTTGAGCGATGGAAAAATAGACTCTAAACAAAAATTATTCTTATGAATGTTTGCGAAATTCACATAAAACTAACTCAATGCTAATCGCTCTCATTAGGACATATTTATATAATATAAAGAGTTGTCAGTTGTGTTATGTTAATAAGCGTTTCTTCATATTTTCGAGGTCTAAGTATGAATTGTAACATGTCCAATAGAATGATTTGTTTTGCAACTGGTGTCTTGTGGATAATGCTCGGAAGTTGTGGTTGCGTAAGTATCATATTTTTTATTCTTATATGTACAATACTTTAATTTTAAAATATAGGTAAGGTAGCACTGTATCTTATTATACCCCCCGCTTGAAAAGCGGGAGGGTAAATAGTGATCGGGATTTCCGTCCGTCCGTCTGTCCGTCTGTCCGTCTGTCCGTCCGTCCGTCCGTCTGTTACGCTTTTTCTCTTATCCGCAACTCCTCTTATACTACTGAGTGAAATTTAATGAAACTTTCACAGAATCTTTATTACATATTGCCATTGTGCACCTCCTATTTTACTTTTTTTATTCGACACGTATTTTAGGTTTTCCAGAGCAAAACATGGACATTGCCATTTTTTGTTTACCTATGACGTCACATAATAGAAACTTCTGGATAACATTTCATTGGACGAGTTATTCCTCTTTACACATTACCGTAAAACAATGTTAAGCAACAAATCGACATTATGGGAGGCGGGGGGTATCATTTAGTGAGCTCATTGCTCACAATACCTCTAGTTTAAAACAGGGTATATTACATTGTAGCAACAAATCGTTGATTTTATTAAGTCCCTTATGTATTCACAGGGAGATAGTGCTGCTCTCGATTTGGCGGGGTTCAATTAAAAAAAATCCCGAGTGAGCTATACGTTAGTGATGATTTTAATGTGCTATACACTATCTGTCGTTTCCTGTAATTCTAAAATGAAACTGAAAGTTAATTGATATTAAGGAATCAGTATACCTAACAAGCACATAGTATAACATATTTCCTTGTGATACTTATTTATTAAAGTAACAGCATTTTCCCGGGCTGTTCCAGTAGTCTGGAACACCAAATAAGCAAATTTTTTTACAAAATAAATTCCTTTCATATCACTTGAAATTTTTGCTAGTGCAAAGGGGCAACACACATCATTCATGCATTTTTGAACACGGAGGATCCTATGCAGCGCTGCCACTTTTATTATTTTTTTTGAAAAAAAAAATGTTTTGAATTTTTAGGTAAATTTATCTACTGTCTTGAAAAAAATATATACCCGTAGATTATCTTTTTATCTTTTTTCTACAGATCCTTCTTTTAAGTCTTCTAATTCTGACAAGAAAGTCTTGAAATAAATTTAAAAAAATACAATATTTCTGACAATTTTAACAACTTTATCTATTACAGACTTCCAAAACAATGCGGATACTTGAAAGCCCAAGTATAAAGCCTTTATATGTGAATGTATCGATATCGATAAAAGATAACAGATTTACAGTGTATGGAAGATTTAGGGGCCCCGATGACACAATTGCAGAAATAGATCTCAGAACGATTGTTAAATTTAAAAAAGGTAAATTGTGTGTATAGTGTTTAGTCTATCACTTTATATCATTTTACTGGATACACGTTTACGGTACATATTTTTTTTTTTTACAAACTTTTGCATTACAGCATTTAAGCAATGAGTATGATATAAGCATAAGGTGACTGGTATCAATATTTCAAGGAAAAAGGTTACGATTATCAATATTCATTAAAAGCCTGAAATGACCATAACATGACACCAAATACGGTCAACATCTGTATACAACTCTTTAGACTCGCATGAAAAGTGTTGAATTTTTCTTTAGAATTTATTCATTACCAGATCTGCTTTAAGGACTTATCACATGATTTTTGAAAATACTACTCTGATGTCATAGGCAACAATTCGGTGAGAAGAGATGAGAAATTTCACACTATTAACGAACTAATCAACGAAAATTGCAGCTTTGTTTCGTAAAGTGCTTTTTTTCTTCCTGAAAAATCAGGCATACAAGGTTGAATATCCAATTTTACGACAAGATCAGGGATTTAGTCGCCCATGATAAAAATTCAGCTTGTACTGCATATGTTTAGTAAGATTGACATGACGAGTTGATCTGCCATTGTCGCCTTGGACGTAACTGCTTCACGTGATTGCTCTTTAATTAACTAGGATTTTTAAGTCATGTGTTTTCAATTGAGTCAATAATTGTTTAATTATCACGGTAAATCGGTAGTAATTTTTTTAAACAATTGTAATTAGTGGTCTTGAGGAACGTAATACACTTTTCATTTCAAATAATTTAGAAAAATGCGATGTCCTTTAAACAGTTTTGATACATGCGTTATATATTTTTTATAGGTATTGTACCATAGGTACAATAGGTCGCTGAAATGAAAGATAAATTCAATTAATATATATGATTCTTTTTTTTATATGACATGTAAGAATTTAGATCATTAAATTTTTATAATCAGCTTTTACGTAAAAGAAATAAAGTACTTTTTTCCCGTATGAAGGTTTTGATGAATAATTCAATAAAGATTAACCTTTAGCAGAGGATTTCTTACTTTGAACATAGTCGAAAACAATTTTCGTTAGGACAAGATGATCGGTTTAGCTTACTATACTAGAGGAAATAAAAAAAACTGTGCATTAAATTATTTTTTCTACATTAATTGTTTATTTTGATAAAAAGGTAAACAATCGATAAAGGCAATGTTTTTAAACAATATGGGATAGTACCCGACTCTGATGCATGGACGTTTTATTGTTAGTGAGAACATGCTGTTTATTGGCATGTTCGTACGCATCAGTTTTACTAGCCAAAATTGCTTGCAGAAAGAACTGTATTAGGTTCATATGGACTCTATTCATAAGAGTCAATATGAGCCTTATACAGTTCTTTCTGCAAACAATTTTGGCCAGTTTCCCTAACCATTAGAGTCTACTGGTTAGGGAAAGCACTTCTGGTTTGACAAATTACCCTTTGTTATGCCATGACTCAGCAAAAACCAACGTAATATTGCTGCTGGGATCCTTCAGGCTGTAATGGCACAAAATATCGTATCAAGACGCTTTGGAGTTCATCCAAATTCTATCCAGTCATTAAAGTGACGTTTCCAACAATTTAGTAACACTCGGGATCGACCACTTTCTAGGTCTTCGCATGACGTCACTTCAACAGGAAAGCTACATTAGACTTGTGCACCCGAGAAATCGTTTCCAGACAGCCAGTTTGACTACTCGTAGCTTTCCTAGACTTCGACCAATCAGTCCAAGAACTGTGTGTAATCGTCTGCGCGAGCGATATATAAGAGCAAGACATCCAGCTGTGCGCCCAATGCTGCTTCAATGTCATCGCTAGAGCGTGGTGCAGACGACATCTGCAAATCAGAATCTAGGACTGGACCAATATTCTGTTCACTGATGAATCCAGATTTCATCTGGATAGCAGTGACGGCCGTTGTCGAGTATATTGTCGCACTGGGGAGATGTCCAGGACGTTTGTGTTGTTCAAAGTGACACTTCGGTGGAAGAGGTGTTATGGTGTCGTGTGGAATCACAGCACATGTCGGGATCCCTCCACAAATTGTCATTGGAAATTAAAGCTTACTGGAGTACGCTATCGAGACGAAATTATTCAGTGTCATGTGATACCTTCGTACAGAGTTAGCAAAATCACATCACTCTGCAGGAAGACAACGCAAGGCCACATGATGCACGTGTAGAGAGGGACGTTTTTGTTGAACAGAATGTCGATATTGCCTTGGCCAGCCGTTTCCCCCGATTTATAGCCGATCGTGCACGTTTGGGATAAAATGGAACGACGTCCACGCCGTTTTCCAGATCAGCCAGTTACGTTGGCTGATTTAGGCCAGGCTTAAGTCAACATCTGGTACAACATTTTTAAAGTATATCTGAACAAGTTAGTGGCCTCAATATGGCGCTGTTCTCAAGCTTGCGTGAATGCAACTGGTGGTCGCACGCGTTATTATTTTTTTTATTTAAGTTTGAATACCTGTGTCTTTTTCAGTGCACTGAAATTAACGATATTTGAATTTACATTAATGGATTGTGAAATATTGTAACGAATACATTTTCGAACAATTTTACAAAAAATAAAAAAAATTGTTCATTTGTATTTTATTATTTTTTTCATATACCGGGTATTAGATAATGCAGTTTCAAATTTCCCGCTAGTATATAAAGCAAAGGGAACTTTAAGATGTACAGGATATCAATTTTGTTTGAACAGTTGTTGCCTTTTTATCATACTTTTTGTTTCATCCAATATATCATTTCATTTTCAGTATCCAACTCTGGGGGAGGCTCAACAGACTTTGAATTGGTTTTGTACTTTGGTTTATGGAGATATTTTGGAGGACTAACTCTCAGCTCCAAATCTGCATCAGAATCTTTGCATATTTATTTGGAAGGGTTGGGATACGACTCTGTACAGACCGACTTTTCTGGAACAAACTGCTTAGTTGGGATTATACAGGTCATCCGAAATACAATCCACTACGTATACTACTGCTATTCAAAACTGTAACAACGGCGTCGATGATAAATTTACCATTGGGTTGAATAAATCTGGTGAGATTATTCGACTTGATTCCGACAATTATTGCTACTCTTCAAATGAGGAGTATAGGAAGTATTTTAAATCAAGATGCTCTATGTATTCTTCCAAGGATCCTTCATATGTTGCCTTCTACGAAGACAAAATGGCCGCTGACAATGTTGAACTCCTTTATCTAAAGTACAAGTTCAATCCCCTTGGATATTGCTCTCGGAGATGCATTGCAAAAATGAAACATTGGTATTTCTCAATCTTTTAGGTTCATCAGCTATCAAACAAAAATAAAAAAAATAAATCAATCGTTAGACTTTTTATTATTTTTTTCCTTTGTTTTGACTCTAAAAAGTTCTAAATAAAGTTTACAGAAATAAATGAACAATCAGGTAATTTTTGAGTAGTGTTTTATATTATTAAAGTACTGAAGTGAGTAATTGATTGTTGAAAAAATAATAGTATGATTCATTTTTCAGAAAAAGTGTTTGCATATTTCTAATTGTTTATGTAACGGTTTTTTTTAGTTATTGTATCTAGTTTTAATTGCGCTAAAATAGTCATACCTTCCAAAGGCTTAAATGGTTAAGTGTGTTTAATGATGTATATCTCTCTCTCCTCTCTCTGTGTCTCCCTCTCAGGATTTAAGCGTATCTTATGAGTTAAGCTAATTCAGAGAATATATCTTCCCCGCTAATAGATCAGGGGGGGAGGGGGTTTCGAGGGGGGGGGTCACTTTAACTTTAAGAAGGGTTGAAGGGGTTATCGTATAAAAGTTAATTTCAAAAACTTCTGATATTGTCCTGAAATGGTTGGAGGAGTTACCTCCCGTTACTTGTTTGTATTATAATATATAATCAATGTAAATATTGTAATTAATTGGTCAATTGACATACGAAATATACAAGAAGTATTGATAAATGATGTTATGTCAGATTATAAGAATTGTCTTGTTAGTAGTAGGCTAGTTTGGTCTATTTTGTAAATACAAAATCAGGAAACTTGTGAACATTGATAAAGTTGGAGTACAAAGGGTAGTGCAGCCAACTAGTCTGTGTCTGCATTCTGGTACTCTACCACTTGGCGTCTACAATTTGGTATATGCAACTTGGAAAGTGCTTCTTGTCGTATAATCTTGGTGAATTAGCTGATTACTATAGTGTTGGCAGCTTGGATAAGTCGTTGACTAAGTTATTCAAAGTGTGTTAGAGGGTAGAAGAAAGTGTACCCTGTGGCAAGGATAGCAAAGTTGTATTAGAGCCACTTGGCTGTATAGTGTATTTACCAACAGGTTTGCAGAAGACACCAGGCAGGTGTCAACATAGATCAGTTGTCAGGAGACGCCAGGCAGGGGTCTGTTGACTTGTTTAGTATTGTTCATTCAGGCATCTGTCACAAGGCACCAGGCAGGTGCAAAGATCATTGTATATATATAACATAAAGGCAGTTAGCTAGGTCACTTGATTTAAAGACACTAGGCAAGCGTCATATTATATGTATATATTGCATTAATCATGCCCCCAGTAAAACTCGGTAATCCGAGCACGGACCTACTGACCGCTCAGGTCCGACACGTTACAAAACTGGTGGCAGCGTCGGGATTTTACTGAAGGTATGGCTGAACGTAATACTGTAAACCAAGTATTATACGCGTGCGATAAATATCCGCGAGTTCCGCGAGTAAGCTGTGCTCGCGGATATTTATCGTCGCGAACCAGTTGTTCATTATATTCCCATATCATGATTTATTTAGAGTTATTTGCCCGTTTATCAATACCGATCCCGACTGTTCAACAAGTAATCACGGAAGAACTTTACTGTTAGAGTACAAGAAGCAGTTGAAATTTAATTACAAACATTCAGAAAAAAAAAACGAATGGCAAATCTAAAACTATTTGTTTTAAAATGATTAAAATGTCAATAATCATTTCAGCTTGTGTTATTATTGTTCATTTATTGTTACAGACGAGTCAGAGATAGTCTGGTTGATTACGGCCCAGTCCTTCTCTGTCCCAACCATTTATAATAATTGCCCCTTGACCGTGTAGATCTTAGAAAGCGTCGATTTAATTACCCAATTAGTATGAGGCACTTTTACAATTGAGAGTTTTAAATAAATTTTAATCTAGATTTTTCCCCGATTTTTGTTTGAGCGTTGTGAAAATGCGTATGAAGTATATTCATGGTAAACATTTTACCTACTTTAGGGGCGGATATAAGATTTTAAATGGATGCAATGCACAGAATGTTTTGAATAATGCGTAAGCAGACCATTTTACCTAGTTTATGGGCGGATATAAAATTTTTATTTGATTCAATAATACTTGTGGAAATAAAAAAAATGTGACCACTCGTTCGCGGAAATAAATCGTCGCGGATAAGTTCTCTGGCGGTCAGTCGCGAATAAAAAATGACGCGTATAATAATTGGTTTACAGTAAATCAATTGAAGATAGTCTTAGGGAATCCTTAGATAGGATGGAAGAAAAGCTAAAGAGGTATCGCCTTGACCAGTCGACACCCATATCTAGGGGACATGACCGTGACAGTGGGCTTGCAACTCATCGGTCAGATGACTCATTTGATTATGACAGAACATTGAGAGACATCCCAGAAAATAGATCACAAGGAAAGAAAAGTACAATGAGTCATTGGGATGAACAAACGGACATGATAAGGGACACACCATCCAGACGTCCATATGACGGAACAAAACCAAAAGTCCGATTTGCCGATGAGCGCCATGTTGCAGAGAAACAGTATGACAGCTGGTCATCAGAAAACTTGGCTAAAGGGACAAACATGCGACAGTCATCCCCTGATCCATATGTCCCTAACCCAGATCGTCAGACGGAAAGAGACGATAGAGAGAGAAAGCTCACAGTCAAGCCAGCTACATACGATGGTTCAAGCTCATGGCTGGACTACAAGTGTCACTTTGAGGTTTGTGCCAATGTGAATGGTTGGAATGAAGACAGGAAAGGATTGTTTCTAACCTTGTTACTACGTGGCCAAACTCAGGCTGTCCTTAGCGATTTACCAACTGACAGAGGCCAACATTATGAGACTCTTGTAAAGTCTCTGCGAGAAAGGTTTTCTCCTCCAAACCAAACTGACTTATGTCAGTAATGCCGGGTCCAACTTAAAGAGAGGAGACAAAAATCAACAGAGACACTCTCTGAATTAGGTCAGAGCATCAGACGATTGACAAATGTGGCTTATCCAACTGCGCCAGGTGAAGTTCGTGAGACATTGGCAAAGGATCAATTCATCAATGCATTGATTGATTCTGATATCCGCATAAGAATCAAGCAGTCACGCCCTCCCAATTTGAATGAAGCAATTAGCCTTGTTGTGGAACTGGAGGCATACAACAGAGTAGAGAAGAGAGACAGAGAACTCAAAGGTCATTTGAGAGCAGCTTTTGTTGAAGAACAACCTGGCACTGACAAATGTAATAGTGGCCAACTTGCTAGTTGGATGAAATCTGTTGAAGAGAACATGAAAAGCATAACTGAAGAGCTCAGGGAGCTTAAGGTCTCTAACCAGAGAGCACCTTACGACAACAGATACAACGACACAGGGGCAATTGGCAGAAAGCAGGAGATAAGATGATATGAATGCAAAAAGCCAGGACACATCAGGCGTAACTGCCCTCAGTTAAAGAGAAGGCAAAAGCAGTCAGATGACAGGTCTGGTAAAGAATCTATGAAACAGGACAAAGGAGATGGGAAAAGAGCATCAGGACCACAGGTGTCCGTAGGCCTCGGTTCATCTATAGAAGAGTGTGGGTTGTACATAGATGTAAATGTTCAAGGGGGAAAAGCTAAGTTTCTAGTAGACACTGGTGCTACTGTTACCCTTGTGTCTGACACATTGTACAAGAGGTTACCTGCATCTGTGAGACCGAAGTTACATGAGGTAAATCAGACCATCATGTCGGCTAATGGTACTGCTCTGTCTGTTCATGGGAAGGCAGAATTCAATATTGGCATTGACCAGTTGACATATCACAATGAGGCAGTAGTTGCTAACTTAAAGGCAGATGGCATATTGGGCCTAGACTTTATGAAAAGAAATCACTGCAAAGTCGATGTAAGCAACGAAGTTCTGGATGTCAATGGTCATGATAAGAGAATGAAAATTGAAGGTTCACTTGGATGCTTTAGAATAACAGCAACTAAGACAGTAAGCATTCCACCAAGGAGTGAGATAATTGTACCTGGTAAAGTTTGTGTTCCAGAGGGTTCAAGTCTGCCATACTGCGAGAGTATTATTGAACCAGTTGACAAGTACAACAATCAACAGAGCACACTAACTGCGAGAACGGTGGTAAAACTCCAAGAAACTGTGCCAGTTAGACTAATGAATGTTGATCAGGAGTCAAAGGTAGTGCACTCTGGGACAGTAATTGGACAACTTGCTGAGATAGACACAGTGAAAGACGCAGTGGTAAATACGACATCGACAGCTACCAGGGTGCTGCGCAAGGATCTAGCTGATCTACTTTATAAGAGTAAGGACAACATGACTCCTACACAGTTCAAGCAGGCAGAAGGCTTTCTGTTAAAATATACCAGTTTGTTTGCAGAAAATAGCTTGGACTTTGGCAGGACTGGAATAGTCAAGCATCATATTGAGACAGGTGACAATAGACCTATTAAACAAAGACCACGAAGGGTACCAGCTCACCTGACAAATGAAGTGGACAAAAACATAGACGACATGCATGAAAAAGGTGTCATACAGCCCTCTAACAGTCCATGGTCCTCACCAATAGTCTTGGTCAGGAAGAAAGACGGGACGTATAGGTTCTGTGTTGACTATCGTCGCCTTAACAGTTACACTATACAAGATGCATACCCTCTCCCGAGGATTGACGAGTCACTTGACCAGTTGTCTGGGTCTACCTGGTTTTCGACACTCGACCTCTGCTCAGGCTACTGGCAAGTTGAAATGGCATCTGAAGACAATCCAAAGACCGCCTTTACCTCAAGACGAGACTTGTTCGAATTCAACGTTATGCCGTTTGGCTTGAGTTGTGCCCGGGCAACTTTCGAACGCCTCATGGAGAGCGTCCTTGCCGGATTGCAATGGGACATTTGTATGATATACCTAGACGACATAATTGTCACTGGGAAAACATTTGAACAAATGCTTGACAATTTGGAAAAAGTCTTTGAAAGGCTGAGAACTGCCAATCTAAAGCTTAAGGCAAAGAAATGCTGTCTCTTTGCGAAAAGAGTGACATTTCTCGGACATGTTGTTTCGGAGCAAGGGGTATCCACAGACCCGAACAAGATAGCAGTTGTCAAAGAATGGCCAATACCTGCAAATGTCACAGAGCTTAGGTCATTTTTAGGTTTGTGTGGATACTATCGGAGATTTATCCAAAACTTCTCTGCCATTGCCAAGTGTCTGCATGCTCTAACAGATAAGGGGAAACCATTTGCATGGACATCGGAGTGCCAAGAGGCATTTGATTGCCTGAAAAACCATTTGGTTCAATCCCCAGTGCTAGCCCCTCCGGATTTTACTGTTCCATTCATATTAGATACAGATGCTAGTGACCAAGCGATTGGGGCAGTGCTCTCACAGAATGTAGATGGCAAGGAGCATGTCATAGCCTATGCCAGTAGGACACTAACGAAATGTGAACGCAGATACTGCGTTACGAGAAAAGAACTTTTAGCAGTGGTGCATTTCGTTAAGCATTTTAAACACTACCTTTGTGGCAAAGAGTTCTTGATTCGCAGTGATCATGGTTCGTTAAGGTGGCTGTTCAATTTCAAAAATCCTGAGGGTCAGATAGCCAGATGGCTAGAAACCCTGAGTACCTACAAGTTTCAGATCCAACATCGACCTGGCATACAGCATAGAAATGCTGATGCCTTGAGCAGAGTGCCTTGTCGACAATGTGGTTATGACCCTGATTGGGAGAAATCGGCACCGGATGATAAGAGTGTCCAAGATGCAAATTTAGTGACACATGTCAATGCAGCTCTTCCTGTCAACCCAGGCAGAGAGCCCTGTCACAAGATGCAAGAACTTCAAGACAAAGACAGGGACCTGAAACTAGTGAAAGGCTGGCTGCAAACAAAGAGTCGAACTTTGTATCATGAAATAAGTGGACTTGGGTATGTCATAAGATCCCTGTGGTTGCAATGGGAAAGCCTTTCCATTGAGAATGACATCTTGTACAGGAGATACCAAGAGGACAGTGGCAAGTCATCTTGCCTACAGGCAATAGTACCCAGCAGTGAGCGTAGGACAGTATTACAATACTGTCATGATATTGAAACAGCTGCTCACTTAGGTGTGACTGAGACACTGGCATGAATCCGTCAAAAGTACTATTGGCCAGGTCTTCAGGCAGACACAAGAGCCTACATTGCAGGCTGCGAGAAATGCTCTAAGAGAAAGAGTCCTCAGAA
Source organism: Saccostrea glomerata (assembly GCA_003671525.1). Classification (NCBI taxonomy): domain Eukaryota; kingdom Metazoa; phylum Mollusca; class Bivalvia; order Ostreida; family Ostreidae; genus Saccostrea; species Saccostrea glomerata. The sequence continues at coordinate 302,283 of PRKT01000502.1, forward strand.
GAAAAAGAGAGCACCCATGACAATTGTCGAGAGTGGAATGCCAATGGACAGAATCGCAACCGATATCCTCGGTGAACTGCCCATGAATGACAATGGCAACAAGTACATCCTTGTTATATCCGACTATTTCACCAAATGGACAGAAAGCTTCCCAATGCCAAATATGGAGGCTGCAACAGTTGCCAAGATCTTAGTTGAGGAGGTTGTATCTCGATTTGGTGTTCCTTACAGTATACATTCAGACCAAGGACGCCAGTACGAAAGTGAGCTCTTTTCAGAGGTATGTCATGTCCTGCACATAAAGAAGACTCGCACCACGCCGTACCATTCCCAGAGCAATGGGATGGTCGAGCGCTTTAATAAGACCTTGTCACTATGCTAAGCGCCTTTGTCAACGAGCACCACTCAGACTGGGATAGATATTTGCCTTACGTCATGATGGCGTATCGAGCATCTGTGCACGAAACAACTGGGTTCACTCCCAACTTCATGATGTTTGGTCGGGAGGTATCAACCCCACTTGACATTATATACGACATGCCTAATGCAGTCAAATAAATCCGTAGTAATCAGTGGGCTTGGCAGTGGCATCTCAAAGAGACAATGGAAGATGCCCATAGACATGTTAGGGAAAATATAAAAGCGGCAATGATCAGACAAAAGAGATATCATGACCAGAAGTTATCCTGGCAGCAGTTTAAAAAGGGTGACGAAGTGTATGTCTTTTTCCCTGTACGGAAAGCGGGATTGTCGCCGAAGTTTACAAGTTACTGGCGTGGTCCGTACGAGGTCATGGACAAAATGACCGACATTACCTACAGAGTAAACTGTGGACCACGGGGGAAGCCACAAATTGTGCATGTGGACAGATTGCGTCTCAAACGTAGCCAGATGTTTAGAGATGAGGTTGTAGAGGACAACAGTTCTCAGGACGACACTGGTCAAGACATAGAGAATAGTGTCGTTGACAATGAAAGCAATGACACACATGCACCTCCAAGTGGTGACGACTTGGTTGTTAATGAAGGTGGGGGTAGAATCAGAAGACCACCTACCTGGTTGCAAGACTATGTGTTAGATTAAGTGAACACTGGGTGAGCAAATGTAAATACTTAACCATTTTGTTACTTATTTTGCCATGTTGTAAAAGTCATGCAGGACGCTTGTTCTTAAGGGGAGGGAAGTGAAATGGTTGGAGGAGTTACCTCCCGTTACTTGTTTGTATTATAATATATAATCAATGTAAATATTGTAATTAATTGGTCAATTGACATAAGAAATATACAAGAAGTATTGATAAATGATGTTATGTCAGATTATAAGAATTGTCTTGTTAGTAGTAGGCTAGTTTGGTCTATTTTGTAAATACAAAATCAGGAAACTTGTGAACATTGATAAAGTTGGAGTACAAAGGGTAGTGCAGCCAACTAGTCTGTGTCTGCATTCTGGTACATTACCACTTGGCGTCTGCAATTTGGTATATGCAACTTGGAAAGTGCTTCTTGTCGTATAATCTTGGTGAATTAGCTGATTACTATAGTGTTGGCAGCTTGGATAAGTCGTTGACTAAGTTATTCAAAGTGTGTTAGAGGGTAAAAGAAAGTGTACCCTGTGGCAAGGATAGCAAAGCTGTATTAGAGCCACTTGGCTGTATAGTGTATTTACCAACAGGTTTGCAGAAGACACCAGGCAGGTGTCAACATAGATCAGTTGTCAGGAGACGCCAGGCAGGGGTCTGTTGACTTGTTTAGTATTGTTCATTCAGGCATCTGTCACAAGGCACCAGGCAGGTGCCAGTATCATTGTATATATATAACATAAAGGCAGTTAGCTAGGTCACTTGATTTAAAGACACTAGGCAAGCGTCATATTATATGTATATATTGCATTAATCATACCCCCAGTAAAACTCGGTAATCCGAGCACGGACCTACTGACCGCTCAGGTCCAACACGTTACAATCCGGAACAAAAGTTTTGCACACACAAAGAATGTAAGTTTGAATTCACAGCCTTGACCTTTGACTTCAAAATAAATATGAGTCTTTCTTAGGCCAGTGTATGACCAACAAACTGAATTGGAGTTTCGAATTAATTCTGTGTAGGTATAACCACCTCCTTCAGCAAATACCATCCAGGTAAACACATGAGCACCATGACTAGGGGCAGTGAAGGCGCCTGCCGGAGATAATGACGAACATTATTCAAAAGTAAAAAAAAAAACACAATACAAAAAAGAAGAAGAGCAAACACGAACTCCAAAGCAAAGGAAGTGGGATCAGGTTCCATAGTGGAGTGAGTATTGGGAGGAATAATGGAAAAATATGTTGTCGCTTCAAATTGAAGTTTTATTTGAATGTATATCTCACAATCAATAGAAAAGCAACACTATAATTTAAGGGTAAAATTTATATACGGGATATTACTATAAAAATATCAGTTATTTAACGGTTGAATGATTTTCATTCATATCTATTGATTGCGAGTATATATACCAGTTAGAACGTATAGAAAAAGTTTTGATTTTTTGCTTATAATATATTACGAATTTACAATTATTTTTCGTATAATATTTATTTTATTACATTTTAGTTTCGTCAATATTTCTATATTAACCTTGAGAGAAATTAAATATGTGACAGTTTTAAGATAACAGCGTTTGATAATAATTGCTCTCTAAAAGGTAGAATTGCAATTCCCCTTTGAAAGGAGTTAATGAATACCACAATTATAATTCTGACTGACCGAGGCTTGCAACTTTGACATTTTCAGTGCTTCAAATTTCAAATGAATTTTCAATATATAGTCAACTCATAGCTTGATATAAAAAAAAAACTCTTTCTCTTGATATAGTATATATCAGTACTATTCAAAGAATGATGTGTACTCTGTTAACAAAGCAGCTTTATCAAGCTATTCTCGGCATATTGTTGATGATTTGCATTTGTCAATGTGTAAGTTTATTCATCTTCATGATTTTTTTTTTCATAAATACTGCTTAAATTATATGTTTTATTAAAAAAAAAAAAAGAATTATGATAAAAATATTTTTATCTACATGTAGTAATAATAATTGTCATGAAGTAAATGCACTGATTTTCTAAAACTTATATACATATATTAATTAAACAATTCAAAAGTAATAATAAAAAAAAATGATCATAATACAACAAAAACTTAATTTTAGAGCAATTCTTAAGTAATAATAGTTGTGTTCCGTAAATCTTAATAGCATGCATAACGATAGGAATTTCCGTTAGAAATTTGCCATTGGCAAAGTCAAATCGGTCTCTCATAGCTTGATTTATAAACTTCTGTCTTAAGGGGGGCGACAATAGTTTCCATTGCGCAATATTTCGCGCATCATAGTAAACTGAAGCGTATTTACTGTTCACATAATTATTAAAATTAGACAAAATTGAGAAATTTTAGGTATAAAAATGTAATAACAATTTGATATAGCTGATTTTTTAACCGAAGTCACAATTGATTGATAGGTTGACGTCGTTGCAGTGTGTTTTTGACGTTATGATAATCTGTAGTTCTTAAAGATAGGGGTAATAAAAATAATATTAAAGAAAAAGTAATAAAGATACACTCGTGAAATTTAAAACATAGAAATTTGAGAATATCTCTAATATTTCTATTATGTTTTCATGTGAATCCATTGTGTACGTTATATATTGTAATACCCTGTAAAAAAAAGTAAAATTTGCTTTTTTTTTTGCATTTTGAGATGCCCCCTCTAGTTACAAGACGGTAGAATTTTGTCTTTCTTACATATATAGTATAATATAGTATTACTCATCAAATATAGTAGTTTGAACAAAATGTCTATTGTAGTATTTGTATAATTTGCTTTAAAGTGCTAAAAATTTGTCATTTTCCTATATAATCAAATAGTAAATGTACCTGTATTTTGAGACGGTCCCTCAAAAATACCGAGACGGTAGATTTCCCCCGAACTTTGCATGTACACTGAAGTTTATGGAAGTTATATATGGTATAAAAATGAAGGATTTGCTATTGTGGTTTTCACACAATAAAACTATAGTCTGCCCCCTTATTTGGGTTATTCCTTTTTCTATTCTTTTTTTTTTCGTCGTCCGCGTGGCACAGTGTTTATAGTGTCTGCTCTATGGTCGCGAAGTAAGGTTTCAAATGCCACTGTGGGACGTGGAGATTGGTCCTTTGGATAAGACCTATAAACCGAGGTCCCGTGTCGCAGTAGGTGCTGGCACGAAAAAAAATCCCTCCCTGCTCAATGGCCCGAGTGCCGAGCATAAGACAAAATTTTAAGCTCTCATTCGGCAAGTGGTTGCTTCATATGAGTGAAAAATTCCCGAGATGGACGTTAAACAAACATACAGTCAATCAATCAACCAATAAATCTTTTTTGTTAAATCGTATAGTGTAGAAAAAATATTGAAATTAACAAAGATGTTGAATTTGTAAACAGAGGAACGTACCTTAAACATCGTAAGCGTTTCTGGTCGTTTTTTTTTTTAATTAAAAGTTTATATCTAATTAATGAATCAAAAATCTATTAAGATAATATAAAAGGGAGATAACATAAATATTAGTTCAAATAGATGAAAATTACACAAAAGTGTCAAACAAAACTTACAAAAAAAAAAAAAGAACGTATTTATCTATGAACTTTAAAGACATTGTTGTATAAAAAAGCATTGCGTTAAAAAATACAGCTTTAAATGCCTCTTCAAAAACCTGTAGCACAAAATACATCTATTCTACCTAATTTATAAGCGGGATAAGCTGTTTCCTCTACCTTCATCTGTTGGCCCTTTTGTCTGTTTGTCTGTCCGACATAGTTTTTCAGACTTTTTTCCCCATGCTCGCAATATTGAGTTCGATTTTAATATGTCACTGTGAATGCATCTTGATCAGTTAGAGATCGTTTGCATTTCCTTAAGTAATTTTGAGAGAATAACGGCCATTTTAATGTTTTAGAGTTTACATTGAAAGTTGGTATTTGAGTTTATATTCATAATTTTTTTATTAAAGTCTTTCTTAGCATTTGGTTAGCTTAAAGATTTTGTTTGGAATTACACTGTATGACTTTTTTTCAATTTTATAATGGGAATCGCATCAAGCAACTTTGTAGGGTGCTTACTTTCGCCAATTGTATGCGCGCAGAATGCATGTTATGTAATATATTCTCTTTGACAGGCTTCAGAAACACTACGTGATTTGCAATCATCGAATATAAAGACTCTCTACTTGAATGTGACCAAATCACAGAGAAAGAAAGAATGACGTTGTATGGAAGGTTCATGTGCCCACAAGACACCACGGCGAACGTTAATTTTGGAGATATTGTCAAATTTAGTAGTGGTAGTACAGTTTGCAATCCAATATTTTTAGTCATGGCATTGTTATTGCGATATTTGACCGTTTTGTGGCAAAGAATTTATTATGGTTAAATTATCTGATTAATGTGAAGTTTAATTTCAATATATATATATTTTTTTTAATAATGGCACGCTCATTGCAGTCTCTTAAGATTATTTCTACATGTAAATAGAAATGAATCCTCTTTATTACAATTTGTTATATTTTGTTTTGTTAAAAGCACATTTTTCTAATGACCTTCTCTCTATGCACTGATGAAAACTCCTTTTTTCAATTTAACAAACGTCATAGAGTGTAAAGGAGGGTACTGTGTATAACAAAATTAACTTAGTAGTTTTTAAAAATTGGAGTCTGCCCAATTTCTGCATGAAGAACTTTCAATGAAATTTAAATTACTATCGCGAAAAAATGTTTTTTTTTTTGTTTGTCCTAGTGGTTAAAATACAGGCAGTTAAAGTTTTTTTAATATCTTGGTTTAGTATAATGTGTAAAATACTTGGACTTAAAGTGATGTCTTAAAATGAAGAATATAATATTCTCTATTTTGTGTCAAATTATGGTTCAATAAAAAAAGTATTCAAACATTTGAGTGCAATGTAAACAGGGTCCTTACAATGTAATTATCAATACATTATCAGATATTTTTTTTCAAAAACTCCCTTTATTATTATATACATATTGAGGACTTAATAAATACTGAAATTTAATTTCAGTATTCTTGTAATGCATCTTAACCCTAGACAACACAAAGAAATGAACTATTCAAAATACCATTCTTCTGTGCTATGTAATAAAATAAAATCACTGAGTGTCAGATTTTTTTTTTTAATTACTGTCAGTCTAACGTTTTTTTCTCAATTTTATTAATTCATTTTTGTCTTTCAAATCCTATATGTACATGTAAGTTTAATAGGAAATTTTGAGTCAATCCTCGGTTGTTTGATTTAATAATGTTTAACGTCCCTTTCGAGAATTTTTTACTCATATGAAGACGCCACCACTTGCCATGAGAGCTGCAAAATGTTGTCCCATACTCGGCAGCCTAGGTTATTGAGTAGGGATTTTTTTCGTGCCAGAATCTACTGTTACACGAAACCTCAATTTATACGGTCTCATCCGAAAGACCGGTCTCCACGTCCCACAGTAGGACCCAACAGCACAAAGTAAGAATCTACCATTATACTGACGACTCTAAAGACTATCTTCGTAGGTATAATGACGTCTGATTTATTATGGAGATGAACATGTTAGCCAACATACGATTTTTTTTAGATAATTATACGACATTCTAAGATGTCAACAAGTATTTGGCAAAAAATCACATATTTAGTTTTAAAGATTAATCATTTATCTTGATACCGAGTTTTTCTTCTAAAGCAGATCAATATTGTCTGAAAAATACCATAATCACCCAACCCTCATAAAAATGTTTTTTCCTATTTCAGATTTGAATTTAAAGGAAGGTTCAACAGAGAATGAAATTGAAATGGTTCTTGGTACAGAGGTGCACATGACGGTACTTGCGCTACATTCAACATCTGTATCAGAAACATTAGAAGTTTTTGTGGGCGAAGTACTTCGTAATAGAGAAAACAAAATTCCTGAAACCAGCTGCTTAGTTGGAATTAACAGTACATCAAAAGACCAAGAAAATACATATATATCGTCTGTTCAGAATTGTGACCGACATGAAGATAGTTTTGTTTCGGAAAAATTTGCTTTCGGACTGATTATCAATGGGGAGATGATAGAACTTGATACGGACGTGTACTGCTCTCCTGATTTCTTTCATGAATGCACAAAATATTTCAAATCCAGATGCCATTTTGATATGTCAACCGAGTCTTTGTACATTACATTCAACAAGGAGTTAATGGCTGCAGAAAATGTCCTTCTTGTTGATCTCAATTACATGTTAGAACGTTTTGGGCCTAATTGTATGTATTGTTTAATGTGTAGAACTAATTGGATTTTCCATATCTAATTCAAAAATAAAATTAGTGCAACATAGTTTAAAACTATAGCATTAATATTATTTTTTTTTTCTCTGTGTTAAAAAGTTTATTTTATTCATCCTTCATAAAAAGGATATGATCATGGAGATTGCTCTTACTTTTCAGTTGATCTCTTTAATGAGAAAGAACTAATAATTTATATCTTTGAATTCCTACGATGTACAACTAATCGCATCTCTGGTTGATATATCGAAACTAAATATTTCGATTCTTTTCTTCTTTGAAAACACCATGGCGAATATTGAACTAGTCAGACGGTATTTCATTGTGCTTTATTCATGCTTTAATTTTTTAAAAACTATTCGTCAGTTCTCCTGCGCGTTCCTACTTGTCTGGATACTCTCATTCTCTTTGTATTGCGGTCTTTTGATGTTCTGTTGACCTGATTAGGGGCGGATTGATTGTTCCACTCTGATCTAAAACGAGGGCGTTTTCCTGCGGTATGTACATCAGTATTCATTCCTGTCAATAAAGAGTATGTCACTCACCAACTTTGTATGCTTGTGATCCAGTTTCACTTGTTCCATTACAATTTTTCAAACCGGCAGTATACCTTCCGTTATTTCTCCCAGATCCAGATCAGCTTACATCTATCCTTAGGTGCACCAGAGACAAGTTTTGGTTAATTGGTGAATGTGTGCAGTAACGTTCAGCTCCTCTGATACTGATTCAACCACCCATACCTTGGGTCTAAAATCTCAAAGTAACAAATACTCTTCAAAATACACAAGAACAAGCTAAAGTCATCTTGTCACCATAGCTATTAACAGAATACTGTATAACTTTTGGTAAGACCCAAGCTAAAGTCTCAGAGACACCATAGCTAGTCACAAAGACAATAGGGAACCAGGCCCCGAGACTATAAACTGAGAACACACTGAAGTCAAAATCTCAAATTAATGTAACTTTTTAAATAAATTTCAAAATGAAACAAAAATTTCAAGTTATGTTTGTATTAAGATATTTAACAAACTTGCAATATTTTAAGTATGTTCGTTAAATAAAAATATTCAAAATCAAAATTTTGACTTAAGTCTATTCTCTGTTTATGGTCTTGGAGCCTGGTCTCTGAGCTGAGTGGTCTAACTAGAATTCTGTTGTTTCCCGACACATCCCATGTACCCTTCCAAAGTCACTTCACTGCAACAAATAGTTACTGTATAAGCACAAGTTTTAGCGAGGATTTAATTTTTCCATTTTTACCGAGGGTGCTGAGATCGCTAAAATTGATTATCACTTCAAATTTACTGTGCTTAAGTTGTAATAGCTTCTTAAGTTAGTATTTAAAAAATCGCTAATATTACTTCTCACTAAAATTTCCACTTATACGGTGCATCATAAAGAAAAGAAAAGAAGCTAGATTGATCCCTATACTTATATTGTTTCTCCTTTGCCTAATAACTACTAATCAGGTAATGATATGATTCTTTTGATTAGCTAAAATGTCAATTCTGATTGACTACACTTTATATGATTTGATAGGGTTTTTTAAAACCTATTTCAATCCATCATACTTATTCCGATTAATTATAACTGTAAACTCAGACTAACTCCACATACGTCAGATCTCTAAAGTCATGATGTGAACTTTCTGAGGGCCATTAATTGTAAGTAGGACCATGCTGTACATGTACCGAATATGACCCCAGGACCAAGAGAGCCAGAACTATCGAAGGATATGTGGATCGCGTACCTATCTGACCATTGGATATCTGGAAATACAATAGTTCCATAAAAGTCAGACTGGAACTCGAACCATATATCTACATCTTCGCGAAGTGCCCTTAAAATAGTAATATAATAGTATTGGTTGTTTCATCGTGAAAGGCCGTCATAAAAGCGCCAACAAAATAACGTCCCCGATAATATTGCCTTAAAATTAAATGCAAAGATCCGACTTATCTGGACTCGAGGCAACATATTGTATACGTACTTGGGCTTAGAGGGCATCATAAATTTATCTTTAGGAAAAAAGATGGTTTTGCTTATGGTTTTAATCCATTACCGTTAAAATGTTAAAAATGTTATAGGACATAAGGTTTTTTTAATTCTCTGATAAAGGAATGCCGAGTGTTTTACAAAGTTGTGTTAAATGCGTACATAAGGATTTTGCACACTAGAGTGTTTGCAAGGCCCGCAAAAAGGAGAGCATCAAAGTAGCGGACTAACATCTTAATTTTGGAACGATTTTGTACAATCAAACGAAGGGTTGTCACATGTTTTTTTTCTTTAAATGTAGCACACGTTTGAAACTATAGAGCAACCAAAAGGAGGACATTCACCAAAATAAGGTTTAAAATAAAAACCGAGCAAGGAAACGTCCCTGGGTCAATAGGAAGGAGTCTGAATAGACTAGAAATGTATCTTTGTTTAATAAGACAGGGGCGTAGTTTTTTTTTATCATTCTTACTGTTTAGTCGAATGATGGATAATAAAAAAGCGCATAGATATCGGTCTATAAAGCCATAAAAGTTATTTCCAGTTGAACAGTTAATGTTACAAAAATGGGGCGGAGCCTAATTTGTACGGGAAAATTAAACTTTGACATCATACAAAATATACATCATATAACAGTCCTTAAAAATACCACAAAGTGTTTTTATGTGATCATGTATATAGGAATATCAGGATTTAATGAGATGAAATTTAAATGTCTTTTAAAAGCGACTACCTTACCAGATAAATTAATAGACCGCTTGAACCCCGACACTGTCAGGTGCATGGCACATGTGGCATATTCCTAGTCAATTTCTATACACATTACAACACTGGACAAATAAAAAAAAAACTTAATTTACAATCCTCGATTTAGTTATCCTCTGTCAGCAGATTCTCTCCAGTTAGAACAAATAATACATACTTTTTTTCAAGACATACGAGTGACGTTTCAAGGTATTGCTGATGTTCAGTGGAATAAAGTCAAGAGACACGGATGGGGAACGTACAGCTCTTTGTCTACAGCCCCGGAACTTTATCTGGACCAAAATGTTCTATTGTATGGAAAAGGTAGTTCTAGAGAAACAAAAAGATATATTTACACTCATAAAAACTTTGAATTGAAAATATTTGCAAATTTTACTGATAAAATATATCAACATTGAAAATGTTTCCTACAAATAAATCCAGAGGAAACAAAACATATATTTACACTTCAAAAAGTTCTACCATACAAGGAAAAAAAAAACCCTTTAATTGCCTGACGTCACGGCGTCAGACTGTATAAGGATTGATATTTGCGATATCCGAAATTAATAGATCATGCCTAAAGAGCTAGATTTTTGTGCAAACTGATTTAGATTGGAATTACATGAAATTACCTGCATTTTAAAAGAAACAGTTTTCAGTGAAAAGAATAATATTACTGATGCAAATTCTTGAGTGTTTACTTCCTTTAATTTTTTTGCATGAAACAATATTTCATGTGATTCACCATTCCAACGTGTCCAGGTATCCTTCATGCTGCTTTTCCGAACTACTCTATCAGTCCATTTAATTTCGCGCATAATGTCATTTAGTAAGCTCAAAACTTTACCTTGGATTGTTCTATTGTGTGAATGGGCGTGCTTACTTCTATGGAAAAAAACGTTTGTCCTTTTAACCTCTTTCTAATACTTCAGAAATTCTATCTATAAAATTTATTTCAGTAATATATTATATATTTCAGTATATAAAGTAAATAGTATATACATGTTGTTCATAATAATATTTATTATTTTTCTCGTTTTTTTCTTATTGTAGGTGCAGGGATGGGTAATAAAAAATGTTTTCCTCCTGGAAAATACGTATATTCATTTTCTTTTGCACTTCCAAAGAACTTGCCATCATCGTTTCAAGGAAGTCACGGCTTAGTGCGATATATTGTGTCAGGCATTATTGAAACGTCCAAGAAAAAGATACATGAAACGGAACATTATTTTACTATTGTGTCAGGTTTATATTTGAACAGAGCTCCAAATTCAGCTGTGGGTTTTTTCTTATTTTTCATGGCTTTTGCAAATATTTTAAATGTTGCAAATTTCAATTTTGAATGGTATAGAGGAAACTATAAGAAAATAACAAGCCAGTATAAACCTTATTACTTCAGTGAATGTACATTAAACTGTCTTCATTTTTTTCGTTTCATAAACCTGAAATTATTTAAATTTTAGTGTCTTGGTCAGATAGTGATCAACTGCATATCAAATTATGAAAAAGAGTTAGGACAGTACAACTGATGTGTGTTCCATAACTGGAAAAGAATCAAAAATTTAACATTTGACGTTATCAAAGATTACATATTGTCAAGTTGCCTTGGCGAATCTTATCAGTATAAGACTTGCAAACCTCACAATATATTTTCTTTCTAGTACGAGTACATCCTGACAACAATTATCATATTAGTTCTTTTAAGTAGGTTTTATAGTTTTTTGCGGGATATTACATGTTAACTTATGATTGGAAAAATATTTCAACATTCCTTAGATGCATTATTAATGTAAGTTGAATCGTAATGTTCCCTTTTACCGTTCCCGGTAGCCTAGTGGTAGAGCGTTCGCTTCGTGATCGGGAGGCCCGGGTTCGATTCTCGTTCCCGGCGCCGCGTCAAACCTAAGACATAAAAATAGGTAGTGACTGTTCCTTCGCCAAGCGCTCGGCATCAGAGGTGAAAGTCACGGGTCTTTCGGATATGACCTTAAAAACGTAGGTCCCGTGTCACGGTAGGCGCTGGCACGATAAAGAACCCTCACTGCTCAATGGCCCTGAGTGCCGAATATAGGTCTAAATTTGAAGCCCTTCACCGGCATACGGTGACGTCTCCATATGAGTGAAAAATTCTCAAGAGGGACGTTAAACAATATACAATCAATCAATCAATCCCTTTTATTATAGAGCTAGAAAAAACCGGGCTATTGTCTCTTGCTTGGAAAATGTAGGTCAGATTCAGCATAAGAAGCAGGTTAAGTATTTTCAATCCCTAGATGCATCTTCCATTTAAGTTCCATTAAGATAGGGATTATAGTTTAATGAATTGGAACAGTAATATGTATCTTTATGTACTTGGTCAATCATCTGGAAGATGAAGATCAGATAAAGAATTCTAAGCAAGATAGGTAGTATCAGCCATGAGATACATCATCCATGCAAGTCTGGTCCCAACAGGGCTTATAGTTACTTGAGAATGGAATTATTAAAAAAAATTGAACTAGGATGCCAAGGCTAACGCCAATACCGGAAGTTTAGCGTCAGCTGATCTCGACTTCGTCTAGATGAACTAAAATCTATTTAAAGATCGAATTAAGTTCCCTTTAGTTTGAAAAAAAATGTAGATTTTTTTTTTATTTTTGGTTTGCAATTTAAATAATTTGCATTTTTTGTTTCTTTATTTAGTGTGGGATTCAAAAACAGGAAGATAAATATATATTATGCTGCTTTTGTTGTACATCAGGAACAATTACTTGCAAATTAAAGATAGACAAATGTGGATATATCCCTGGAGAAACAATTTCTTTTCATGCGGAAATTAAAAATTTCAGTGGAAAAATTTGCAAAAACCATGTCAAATTTTATCAGGTATGTGTGTAAAAAAATAAAGTATTTGATAATACCAAGTTTTCAGATGAATATTATCTCAATTAATGCAAGAACTTAAATTTCAAAGCATTTTGTTTTATTGTTTTATTTAATTCTTTGAGGTCAAGAATACAATGTGTATATGTTTTCAGAGTTTGAAAAAGTATCTATGGCACAAAACTGGTAACCATGTAGGGTTTTTTCTTTAAACAGAAAGAAAAGAAATAAGTCAAGATGAGTCTCTTATTTACAGATATCTACTTATCGTACCAAGAAAGCATTCAGAACGTCAGAAAAAGTCCTTGAGAAAGTGAAGCACCAAAGAGTGCAGCCTGGACGATTTGAATCCTGGAAGGGAGAATTTTCTATTTCACCAGCCTCACCTCCATTAAATCTTGAAGAATCCTCAAAAGACGTCGACTACTTTGTAGAGGTACTTTTTTATTTTCTTGAGGATAAAACCAATACAAAGAACAACAAAAATTCATGTATTTGTTTAGGATAAGAAACATTTTATTTTTTACAGCTGGTTGCTGTTCCAATAAACTCTTTAGGAAAAAATATCCATGTCCCCATCAAGATTATCATCGGGACAGATAATCAGAGAGGTCAGCTAGCGTCGGGTTTGTCAACATTGGAATTGGAAGTTCCCGGTGATCCTAGACTACAATCTGTACATCCAACGGCAAGGGAATCCGATACCTTTAACATAGGTACAGTGACAAACTTAGAATTTTGAGGCAATTTTTTTATTGCAATTACTTTCTCAAAGTAAAAAAAAAAAACGGAATAGTGTTATATCATGAAATTAAAAATGATAATTTTGAGTCAAAATAAAGCATTTTTTATAGACTAATAAATGAACTGAAAGGGGGAAAACGTACAGAGTACACTTATGAGGTGAATAAATGCATTTTTTTTCATTATTCCTATCTACCTTTTAATATCATCTTTAAAGAAAATGTAACCCAATCCAATTTGAGTATCTCTTAAAATTCATAATTCATTGAAACTTATATGAAGATAGCCCAAAAGTGTATATCGAAAAGACTCATTTTCTTCAATGTTTCCCCAACGCATCTGTCACATCCTTGATTCTTCTTTGCATGGAATTCATCAGAGTGTTTATCTTTCAAATTCTGGGTATGCTTGGATGGGACATCAATCCGATGAATTAGTCAAACGTCATGCCCACGCACACGTGAGAGGAACATGTCATAAATTTTACCAACTTAAACGCCAAATTTACGCAATAGATTTCATTCAGTTTTGGGGTGATAGTATTGAGTATGATGTCTACAGTATCCAAACCCTTTTTTGTGGTAGTGGGGTTACGATTAAACAGGTAGCAGGAGGAATAGCTTTTTCTCTAAGTGACTGTTTCGCGTCAACGTTTTTGTCATGGTTGGATGGAAACCATTCGAGGTCCTTCTGACACAACGTATCACACTCTATTGGGGAATATTTACTAGAAACGTCTCCGTAACCCAGTGATGCCTTTGTTCTTACCTAGGCATTTTGAAAACCAGACCCCATGAAACTTCAGTAAACTGTTCCAGGATTGCAAGAAATTCTAATTGTGCGTAATTATTGAAAAAAAAAACAATTTTCCTTAGTTTTTCACTCAAGTATGGCTCAAGTACCTAAAGCTGAACACCGCCATGTGAAATGTGACGTACCGGTAATTTTACCATTTCGTCAAAATTTGACATTCACATGGAGCTAATGCTTAGTTATTCATTACACAGTAAATTAAGTCTAATTGAACAAATTTGCATTAAAGTCTCCGTCTGAACTCGGTTCAAATTTAATTTGCAGTAACTTACGTTAAATTCATATTAATCGCTCCCTATGATCAGGGCATAAGTTGATATTCTCATGCATATATTCTACTTATTTTACACCTTTATTCAATTTTATTCTGAAAGCCATGAAGGCAAATAGTCCTAGTTCCAAGATGCTGATTCACCTCGTCAAATAAGCTTGTATACAAAATGTAACGTCTGAATCACACTGCGTAGGTCTATATGATGTAATACATGTATTTATCCCTTCAATTGCGCAATAGTGTACATATCTGTAAAATGTTCAATGCATGATTATGATGTAATACGAATATATTATTTATGATTACGTCATAAGTTTGAGATAACATATAATTTCTACTTATTTTTTATTCATAACTGTTACTCATTGTAATACAGGTATTAAAGTTCACCTTGAATCTAGAAGATATCAATTAAGTAAAAACAGCAGAGTTAATGAATTTACAAGCTATCCTCTGATATATATCCAGTTTAATCCACACCATTTCTTTATATAAATATATATATGTTTTTTAGAATCTTCGTCTTTCCATGAAAGAATATTTTGTAGTGAAGATATGAAATGAGAAGGCGATGATCACAGAAGACGAGAAGACGATACGTTTAGTTAAATAAATGGACCATTGAGAACCCCAAACTGATTTAAATTAACCACTACGATACTGAAATTTTCAAATATTTTACCTATGTTAAAAATCTTTCATGTAAAGCATATCTAAAAAAAGATCTATAATAAAGCACAGCTATTTACAATTCATATCTTTTTTTATTTATTTGAAAAGTTTAGGTAATTTAACTAATATTTAACATGTTTGTGTTCTTTTGAATTAAGGGGGCGAATGTGGTTTCCATTGCGAAAAATTTCTCGTACACAGAAAAATGGAGCGAATTTAATTAGTGAAATTAAACAAAATTAAGAAATTACGGTTAAAAAAAAAATACATTGCAACTTTAATAAATTAATTTCTAAAACATTTTTAACTGATAGGTGGATTGACGTCGTAATCGAGTGTTTTTGACGTTAAATAACGTGATTCTCTTAAAGAAGGGGTAATAAAAAATGTTGTAAAAGAAAATGTAATAGATATATGCCTTTGGAATTTGAAATATTGAAATTTGATAATCTAGATTTCAATATATTTTTTGTAAAAACCATTTGTATTTGTCGTATTTTGTAGTACTCTCTGAAAACAAGAGAATTCATTAGTTTGGGTATTTTGATATGCTCTCTTTGAAAACATGACGGAAGAAATTTTTGATTCTTTCAGTCCGCAAAAAATAATATATTTCATCTTCCCATTCTTTTTTTCAAAACACTTTGGATATTTTAGAGGATGTTGAATTTTATCATTGAGCAGGCTTAAAAAAACTTTGTAGAAAAAGTAATCTGTAATCACAAGTTTACTATGATTTTAAAGTGTTTATAAAGAACGAATTTTTAAACGTTAAACTTCTCCTTTGGTTTATTCGATCTCACCCGAAGGTACGTATAGTCCTCCGCCAATGTGTTGTTGTTGTTGTTGTTGTTGTTGTTGCTTAATATCCTTATATAATGACGCCATAACTTGGCGGAGAATAGCTTCATATTTTGTTCTATACTTAGAAGGAAGGGCTTTAAAGCAGTGAGGGATCTTTTTCTTGTAAGTACATCCTACGACACATGACCTTAGATGTAAATGTTCTCATTCGAAGTACCGGTCTCCATGTCCCACAGGTGCATTCGACCACGTGACGCATACAATTAATTCCTTAATTTCGTGTTGCGCAGTCGTAAGAGTGTCTGTTCTAGAGTACCAAATTCAAGGGGGGTTATACAACTGCGGAAGAAACGAGTTGGTCCTATTTGGGACGTTGAGACCGATCCTTCTTATTGGACCGCATAATTCGAATCTCAATGTTGCAAAGTGTAAAATTGATCATAACATCGTTGGCTTGAATGTTTTGTTTTGATCGTTTGTTGTTAAAGTTCTTCCTCGAGATTTTTTCATTCATACGGAGATGCCACCACTTACCAGCTGAAACTGCAATTTTCACCTATACTCGGCGCTAAGGGCCATTGCGAAATGAGGGGAACTTTTTCGGGCCCGCACCTCTTGCGACACGGGACCCTGGTTTATTCTGTCTCATCCGCAGTACGGGTTTCTCTGTTTCTAAGTTGAATTCGAAAACACTTTGTCAGGATAAATTCCTTTTTTACCTTGCAACTTTAGAACAGATGATCCACCCTGTAGATCTCGGTAAAAAGTACAGAAACCCCTAATATAAAGAAAATTACTACGAAGACCAAAACCTTACGTTGATTTAAAAATATGGCAAGATCATTCATTACGATATTGTTTGTAATTATTTTCATAAAAAAATATCTTTGTTAATTCTATTGATAAGATTAAATCATTTCCAAATAAATGTAAAATAGAAAGTAATAAGCAGATTTAAATTTGGACTTAATTGTTAGTTCTCTCGTAAAACGATCTTCAGGACCTTTTGTGTGTCACATTGAATAGACATATGCATAACATTATAATAAAGAAAGTAAACACATCAATATGATTTATCAGTAATTTTATTTCTTGTACTGATTTTTTTGGTGTAAAAACACAGGTTAGATGGTCAAATATGGATCAGCTTGTTCAAAATTAAGCTGTGTTAAGCTGGCTATCTTTGTCATCTTTCAAACATTATGTTTACTCTGCTTGATGTTCGTAGCGTCGAACAACTGTGATTCAATTTCTAATTCCTTCATAAAGATAATCTAATTATTTGTCTCTACACGGTACTCAGGATCATTGAAAAGTAAGAGTCTTTATCGTGCAAATGCTTATAGTTCTGATCAAAAGACTTACAATTGTTATTTATTTTGAAATGCCAAGGACATGGCGAAGGAACAATCCATACACATTTTTCTATCCACTGAGGTCGAACCGAGATTCGAACTCACGACCTCTCGATCAGGGAGTGAGTGCTCAACCTTCTGAGCTACATATTAACGGTTCAATTAATTGTTTACAAATTGGTTTGAATTTGCCTGTTGATATAGAAATAGATTTTATAGCTAGCTTTTGAAATAATGTATTTCATTGAGACATGCTATCAATAATCACAAAAAAATCAATGAAATTGAATACCTCAAATATTTTTTGGTGTTCAATACTTGTGTATTTAGTTTTAATTTAAAAAAATAACCCTCTTATATAAACTTAACTTTCGAAAAAAAAAATCAATTATCATTCTATTTGTAATAAAAAATGCATATATCCACCTCAGAATTGAATTATTATTCTTATTATATCAATTTTTATACTGTGAAAAAATCGATTATCCCCATACGGTGATAGACTTTAATACAATCTTCAATTATTAATTTACTACTACCTACTGCTTAGTCTATTATTATTATTTTTTTTTTTTGGAATTCTCTTGGTAAATCTTTTTCTATTTCAAGATGTTTTGATTAAATATTAAAGTATTATACACTAGATGGAGATTAAAAGATAGATAATTTAGTGTTATTAGGGATATAAATCCTTAATTATAATTGCGGTATAAACAGTTATTATAGAGTAACAATCAGAATTTTTAAGGAATTTAATGAATGCCACGGCTACGCATATATTGCCGACTGACCGAAATATGCATCTTTGACCTTTCCAGGCTACTTTTTAAATTTTGATTTACAATGTAGAATTATGCAGATATCTCCGGAGTTTTGAATACAAACTAACGCTATCTTTAGATATAGTCTACATTTGTTTCAGTACTTGCCTAAAGTATGAAGTGTATCGTCTTCAAATGTAAGCTCAACCCTGCTGTTCTTGGAATTTGGTTGATGATTTGCATTTTTCATTGTGTAAGTTTTATTAACTTTATCATTTAATTATATTTAATAATGATTAAATTGTATGTTTTCTTTCGATAAACGGAAAAGTTTTTTTTAGGTATAAAAGGGAATTTTTGAAAGTCATTTTTTACACAATCCTTAAGTTAACACAAGATAATTCTACAAAAAATGAAATGTCAAGAACAACAATCATGACCGTGTGTCTGTGAAACTGAAAACATGCAATAATTATATATTTTTACAATATATAAAATACATACTTAAACTAAATAACACGCAATATATAAAGTACATGGCTACTGTCTTGAAAAGTAAGCGATATTTTTTGGCGAGGGTAAGAAAACGTGATAGAGGGCGAGGCTTGCAGAGCCCTTTTACGTTTTCGACCCAAGCCCAAATATCCCTTATATTTCAAGACAGTTATCATGCATTTTGTTTATCCTGCAACATATTTTTACCCATTTGAACGTCCAAAAAACTTGCTATTTTCGACAGATTTAGGCACGTCTCTACAGTTGAAACTATGACGCCATGGCGTGAACATTGCAGTAAACGTGACGTCACAATGCCTTTAGAACGTCGGAATACGTGCACGATGCCTTATTAGGGAAGTGACCGGATAAAGTTTCGGTTTATTTGGTTACCTTTATTAGGTCAATGCAGGGGGTAGTTGCAAGATAAAATTAAATATATCGACACTAGATAAAATACAAACTTGAACGACTTCAATCTGTCTGCAACGTAAAACAAATCCATTAATCCAATACTAATTATACCTAATGGAACGAAAGAAATTTGATTGTCTTTCTTTGAGCTTGTTTAAGCTTCTCTGTCGGTATGTCCAGCTAAGTTTTCCGGACTTTTTTCGCAATACACTCGGCATATTGAGCTGACTTTTGATATTTTAGAACAGGTTTATGAGTTACAAATCATGATCGCATTTCATTTCCAAGCAGTGATATCGATTTTGGCAAAATACGAGGGATGATCCAAAAGTAATGTCACAACTTCGATAAAATTTCTCCTACGCAGGTAGGTTAAGGTTACAACAAAATATTCTACTCCCCTATATGATATGACGCCATAGTAAGCTATATGACGTGAGGTTTAGAGATAATAATTTATTAAAATCGATATCTAAGATTGATTTGAAGTCGTAAAAATGAATCAAAATATGCAGAGGCATAGTGTAAACGGAATTTTGTCGTTCCTGGGCCTCTGTATTTATCACAGGGATTACATACGAAACCCGTGACGTCATAACTGTTGATCATGAAGTAGCAGAGTGAAAATGAATCGTAACGAGAATTGATGTAAACAAACACAAGAAATTGGAGTTTAAAAGCATTTAGAATGAATATCTTGTGTGATTCTTGTGGGAATAAAGCGTATGAATAAGGTATTGTAATATAATTTTGCAATTTCCTCGTAGAATTATAGCAGAGAGGGTGTTTACTTGCCGATCAGCCTTTCCTCTGTTGTTTGTAACAAAAAAAAGATGCAAAAGTTCAACACTACGCCGTATACCTTGAAACTTAATTTTTGTTTCTCTCTAATGTTCTTATTCTTTTGTTTCTGGAAAGTGCTGCTAGAATCGGTTGGTTTACGGGAATTGATGCTTTTTTTCCAATGTTATAAACAAAATGTAAAAATTTTGGGAAGGTTTCGTTAGAAATTGTTGAATAATTATTTCTATAATAGGACAGTTCGATTCTAGCAGCACTTTTCATGGTACAGAGATGTTTTTACATAATTATTATTACAAATTGAAACTAATTATCCCCAGGGTAGTGTTAAACTTTTCACTTTTTCATTAAGGCACATTTTCTAATTATAGACGTCGCGTGGTGACGTCGTGGTGAAGTGCCTTCCGTAGTATGTGCCATTGAAGTCTATAGAATGCATAATTATAGCAAAAGTTTTATCCTTGACTTTTCCGATTTATTAGTGTTACATAAATATAAAAAAAGGTGTGAATTCGCCGAATTCTGATCCATCTGCTGCCTTAACATACCCGCGTAGTTAACGTAAATTAACAAAATTTTACATGATGGAAGCTGTATTTATTTTAAATCAGTCCTGAAGAATTATTTATATAAAATAATTTATACTTTCAAAATATCGAATTAAACACAATGTGCGATTATGGTAGACGCAGCACCTAAATAACGTCATAAAACGGATATGCGCCGTAACACACTTTTAAAAACGCCTTCCCATCGTTTTATTTAAAAAAAAATGATATTCACAAAACATTCACATATTTTATTTTCTTTAAGAACAATTGGCACCAATTGTACACTTTATCTATCATTTAATCCTTCATCAAAATTCTTTGAACAATACCATAAGACAAACTTAAAAGTGTCTCATATCACTCAAACTGTCACTAATCTCTTTTACGACAACGTCGACGCCATTGAAGGTTTCCACTCGACCTCCTATCTTTCTGTATTTCTGTCCCCACATGATCATTTATTTACCTATTACCGCCCAAAATCTCTGAAACCATATACAAACAAGTCTCTCGTTAAAATTCTTTTGAACTCTGCGAGTTTGATTTAACATCAAAACTGTTTCTACTTGTGACTTCCTGATTTTCAAGGAAAAATACATTTCAACTCGTTTCGGTGTTTTATTCCACTTCGACATTTCTTTTCTGCAATACATGTCATAAAAAATGTCGTAAATTTTGTCTTTTAAAATATTGGACGATTAGACGATTTTTAGATGTTTTTTCAAATGTGTTTGTCTTTTTTCATTCTAACAATATTAACTTTAAAACGTGACGTTTACTTTTGACGCGGCGACACCCCCTATGTTAAACGTTTTAAACATCTATAAAATGAATTAAAATGAACATTATTAAATGAAATTTTCAAGTTTGATTAGATTTATGTTCATGCATCTTTTGGTACATTATATTTGATAATATGACGCCAAATATTAAAGATATGGACACTGTGACATTACTTTTGGATCAACCCTCGTAACGGCCATTTGATGTTTAAGGGTTTCCGCACTTTTAGTTGAGTCTTTTTATATGAGTAAATACTCATGAAATTTGGATAAAATTTACAATTTTGTTTGCTGAAAGAATATTTGAGGAATTATGGCATTTTTAATTTTTGAATGGAATCAGATTAGGCCAACTGGTATGGCTTTACTATCTCTAAGGTTAGGCGCTCAAAATACATGTCAATAAATATTTTCTGACAGTCTTCCAAAACAGTACGTGATCTGCAATCGCCGAATATAAAGACTCTCTATCTGAATGTATCCAAATCCACAGAGAAAAAAAGAATAACTTTGTATGGAAGGTTCCACTGCCCACAAGACACGACGGCAAAAATTAATTATGGAGAAGTGGTCAAATTTAGAAATGGTAAGTATAATCAATATTGTTTACCTTTATGTAACACTCATGGAAATATTTGATCAATTTTGATTATATATATATTATACACTTATCCACTCGTTGGATAGCTCTTTTTTCAAACCTGAGACAGGGAACTATTTCCCGAGGGCTTGCTCGGGGTGAATAGTTCCTGTCAAAGTTTGATTATAGAGCTATATCATTCACAAACAGTGGATAAGCGTTTTATCATACTGATGTATGATATAAATTCTGAGGTTTTGATTTTTTTGAGTAAGATAATACAGCAACAATAATCTGAAATCCTGATGACGTCACAATGCCATTGAAGTAACTATGACATTATCAGTCAATAAATTTATCGCTGGAAATTAAATTTGGCGGCATAAATTGCATGAAAAATTTTCTGAGGGTGAATAGCAAAAACTTTACCCCGGGGTATAGCATTTCTACGCATGTACTATAGAACTGTATAGAAAACATTTTAACAGAAGTATAATAATTTTGCTCATGACACTCTCATTGTAATATTTTTGGGTATTTTTTTTTTATTTAGAGAGACATTGTACATTTTGTCTATAATGTTCATAATGTTTTATTTGTATTGTTATAAACTCAATTATTCTTTATTTGATAATAAAATATCTAAGATTTTTTTTAATTACTAAATTCCAGATATGGCATATTTTTTTTTAGGATTTAATATGAAATCTGAAAAAAAAATTTTTAGTTTCATTTTCGTATAAATCAATGTTTGTTACTTTCATATAACACAGGTAAAAATTATTCAAATTCGATTTCACAGTACACACGCAATGTCATGTTTTCATTACGCTTGAGTAAAAAAAAAAACTTATATACTAATATTGTAGGCTATATAATCGATTTCAGTTTTATCAATTCATCATCTACAACAGCTCGTTTTCTACAAATTTTGGGTCAACGTTCGTAGTTTTTATGATTTCTATGAATTCCCTTTTATTTCCCATTTCGACGAAGGGAAGGTATATAACTTTGCTGCTGTCTGTCGGTCGGTCCACCATCAGTTTCCGTACATTTTCTTCGCAGAGGTTGCACATATTGTAATGAAATTTATAATTAAATTGATCATATAAATATCTACGTCAAGTTTTTGGTACGATCAAACCTTTTCTGACAGGGTTATGTTCCCTTGTACTTAGAAAAATCCAATTATTTTGTGGGAGGGGGAATAAGTGTTTAAAAAACATGTCTTGTTAATTTTTTTTCCCATTTCAGTTTCGGGCTCAAGGAAAGGTTCAGCAGAATTTGAAATTGAACTGGATTTTGGAACAGAGATGTTTATGACGAAACTTACGCTGCATTCAATATCTGCATCAGAATCATTAGATATGTTTTTGTACGAAGTAGTTGATCATAATGCACAGAACAAAATTTCTGCAACCAACTGCTTAGTTGGAATAAACAGTTCATCAGTAGACCTAAACACGACGTATACTTCGTTTGTTCAGAATTGTGACCAAGGCAGTGTAATTTCGGAGGAATTTGTTTTCGGACTTAATATAACAGGGGAAATTATAAAACTTTCTACTTTTGTCTACTGCTATCCTCATGTTTATCCAGAATATACAAAGTATTTCGAATCCAGGTGCCATTATTCTCCGTCAACTGAGCCTCTGTCCATTACATTCAATAAGCAGGAACTGGCCGCAGACAATGTTGACCTTGTTTACCTGAATTACAAGTTCCAACCTATGGAGCCTGATTGTGACTTTTGTTTATCTTATTTAAAACGATGGATTTTCGAAATAATTTAGTTCAGAAATAAAGAAATAAAATGACTGTATTATTATTTTTAGACTACTTATAGTTCTTTTTTTCTTCCTTGAGTTAATAAAGTTCACTTTTGTCAGTCATTTAAAAAGGTTATTATTACTATGTTCAGATCACTTGCTCTTTGCAAGCGATGTGTCATGTTAGAAAGAACTTAAAACCTCTCTATCCTACAATGTACAACCACGTGTATCTTTGATTGAAATTCCGTACGGTATCCCCGGATGGACATTGTCTTACTTCATTGGTGTTTTCGACATATATCTCATTACTTTATTGTTAAATCTTGTTCTTCTAATTTGGAATCGTATCTTTACTTAACACAAAACCATGGCCTGAGAGATTGATGCAACGTGTAGTTTCAAATAAGAAAAGAGAATATTTTGTTTTTGATTTTATTACTAACGACTAGATTAGATATTAGCTATGTTCATGATTCTAGCAATCTGGAGGTTACAAATTATATTTAAGACACAATATTGAAATAACAATAAATAGGAAATTATAATAAACAAAAAACAATTAAGTTATATCAACAAAAAAATATCGGCAGTTAAGAATTAATTTATGACATTTGTACTGGATAATAAGCTACATTCATCAATTACAAATCACATTTAAACTTCGTCTAAACATAACATTATGAAATTGAAAATAAACCAAGTTACCCGCACATGTACTACATACATGCAGCTGAGTTACACTGAGTTTTAACTGTCAAAAATAATTCACAAAAATCTTAATCCACAACAAACAGGTTAGAGCAAGTACATTATAATGATTAAGTCTTTCTATTATTTTAATCGTTTGACTCGATGTTTATCACGTGTCACATAATTTCGCAATTTGTTCTTTCAAACTGGATTTTTTTCTGAAACGTTAGCGTTATTTAAATGATTAAGGGACACTAGTTTAACGTGTAAGGATGGCTTTGACTTGAAAGCTTCCAAATTTGTATATGCAATCGTTTGATTCTCCGTATATGTGTGTGGTTTTACTGGTAGTGAAAGAATGACGGTAACAGGGATGTCCACACAGCAGTGCGCTTCCACCTGGGACAAAGAGGGACTACTGCACACCCACCTTTACGCAATGACAGGCAGAGGTGACCGCACTCCCTACCCTTACACAGTGACAAACATTAAAGACTACAAGCCTACCATTACACGGCTACAATCAGTTAAGACAGTACACGCATACCCTTACACTGTCACAAACAGTTGAGACTCTACACGCCTACCATTACACAGTTACAAACAGTTGAGATTGTACATGCCTACCATTACACAGTTACAAACAGTAGAGACTGTAAACACCTACCCTTAAATAGTGACAGACATTAAAGAGAGCACGCCTACTTTTGCACGGCTACAAACAGTTGAGACTGCACATGCCTATCCATACACAATAAAAACAGTTGAAACTGTACACGCCTACTCTTACATAGTTGCAAACAGTTGATACTGCACATGCCTACTCTTGCACAGTGACAAGCTGTGATTACTGCACATCTACGCTTACGCACTGACAAGAATGAAAGAGTTGAATCCCCCCAACCCACACACACTATGACAAACAGGGATGACCGCATATCTGTCACTAAGGCCAGCATGTTCACTGTAATTATCAGGTTCATAAAATGTTTAAAAAATATAAGGGTAGGATGAGGTAAAATTAAAAAAAGACATTAAATAAAAAAAAGAATAAAACAATTTTGAGCCATATCTCTTATATTATGTCTTCTTCTTCTTAAGAACGTCTCATTATAACAGGGTGCCTTGCTTGATGACAGAATTTGTATATACGTCACACTTACCAATCATATCGTTTTCATGCCTGGAATCACGGGTTGAGGTTGCCTCAGTTTTCCCAGAGTAACACAGATATCATAAAAAAAAAATCCTGCAAAAGATTGTTAATTTTCAAAAAACAGTATGTCATATGTTTCTTTTTATAATTATCAAGGTTGGTTTTCAATCAAAGTTAAATGTATGGATTGTATTTCTTTCATATTTTTTAATGCGAAAGTTTTATGACCTACCAATTCATCTTCCTCAACATCTTTAAAAGTTTTTACGGTATATTTTATCTGAATGATGTCTTTTTTTGCATTGAAAAGAACAAAACTTTTCTTAACAATTATAGATATTTTATAAATGTATCACATATGCAAGGTCATTCCGAAAAAGTAAATCATGAATAGGGATGCGGATGATCAAAATGAATGATTCTTCTGAACATGTCATCATTTTTTGATAGTGTTAATTATTACGTTATTTGGTATTTTTACAATAAGGCCCTGTACTTAGTGATACTCAATTATAAAGAGATAAGGAGACCTCGTGATCATTTGGCAATCACGAGGGAGATAAGAACGCCCAAGACAAAGACGGAAATACAATGCATTCATCCCTATTCTGTCCTCTGATTTTCCTTCAATTTTCGGGATGTTTAGGTACATCCGAAAACGGGGCCATTACAAGGTTGGAAGAAATGCTTTCTGAATTGTTTAAAGAGAACGATGCAATGAAACTAAAAATGGCCAAAATCGAAATCGATAACAAGAACCTGAATCAGAAGATTGGAAAAGTTGTACTGGAAAACAAGCAGATGAAACAGAAAATTGAAGAACAGTCTAGGGTTAATTTCCGTCAAAATAAAAAAAAAAAAAGGAGATATGGAACTCATTATCGAACAAATAATTTCGGACGTACAAAACTGTTCCAAAAATAGTGAAAATCACACAAAATCAAAATAAACAGACCCTATTTCTAAAAGATATGAATCACAGATACAAAATACCAATGATTCTTGGTGAATCTTTTATTTAAGAACAACATCAATAATCAGCATGGAAAAAGGATAATCATATTATTGTTGACGGTTAAAATCAAATTCATTCCGAGGTCCGTGTTTGCTCTGCTCCTATTTTGTATATTTTTATGGACTTTGAATTTGAATACTGTTCGTTAACTCCATATCCTTCTTCTTTCATTGGTACATGCACTTGTCATGAAATTATGTTAATCACTAAAAAAAGATTAGACAATATGCAATTTTATGTAAAATGAATTTTTGTGCAATATATCAAAATTTGCAAACGACGTCATGATAGCTTTACTGAACAACTTGATGAGAAAAAAAAATCATAATATTCTACGTCACATTATGTGAAATCAATTCATTTACAACATTTCTTTCAACTTATTTACCGTAGATTATTTTAACATGCAGTATATATTTCTGTTATTTGGAAAATTGTTAAACAAACAAACATCACCTGAAATGAGTCATTTTGTTATTTTTCAACCCTCCCCATTTCATCCTTCAACTAATATTTATAGCAAACCAAAGCCACGACAATCAGAATAAAATAAAAAAAAAATATTCTCAGAAGTTAAATAAGAGACACTCGGATTTGTTTGAATTTGTCTATTGACTCTTCTCAGATGCATATTTTATAGCACGGTTGATCATATATAACAAACTCTGCAGAGCTTCATTTGTATGTGTTTCACTGGAT
This sequence comes from Saccostrea glomerata, assembly GCA_003671525.1. NCBI lineage: Eukaryota > Metazoa > Mollusca > Bivalvia > Ostreida > Ostreidae > Saccostrea > Saccostrea glomerata. The sequence continues at coordinate 329,595 of PRKT01000502.1, forward strand.
AGCGGATCATAGGCAGGCAATATCAAACGTAGTGGTAGTTGAAATTCATCACAAACTTGAACCCTGCGTTTAAACATGTCCTGAAAGCTGACTTTAGAAAAGTTTTGGGTCCAGAGTAGTAGAAGCTTTGGTATTTCTGTAAAATCAAAATTCCTATAGAATTAATAGTGGTACTTTGCATAGCATTGCCTTTTCTGATGTGTAGCAAGTTTGAAGAATAAATCAATGGTTTTTTTTATCCACATGAAGCAGGGGAGTAAAACGCTACTATAAACATAAAATTCAATGTCTTAATCCTGGTTGATTTTAAATCAAATAAATACAAATACAAAATACGTCGGAGTGGTCAAGCTAAGTGCTTTACTAATTGCAAAAAAGCTATAGTTTTCCACATGATATATTTAGCTTTTCCAACGACATAGGCCTAAGCAAAAAAAATACAAGGCCTTATTCGTTTTATAACAATCAAAATGTCAAGGTAAAAGAAGGGATATCTTGCACCAAAAATGTCCTGTCGGATACTATTCCTTTAATATTTACAACTGAATAGGAAGTTACCCTTTCAATTCAAATTTCGGCCCATATTTTTGTTGTACAAGTACATGGATATGAAAAAAAGGAATGAAAAATGGAAAAAAAATCATACTTTATGGATAATAAACCCCATGCAGTCAAAACATAGATTTTTCTTTCTCACATAACCTTCTAAAAGGCTTAGTTTGACGTCATGAATTATCTCGAAGTAGTTTTCATAGTACGGAAATTATTAAATTTCAGTAGAATTTCTTTAGATTATAGACGTCATGCATGACCGAGTAGATTTCTATTCATTAATAAAATATTACACTGATTAACTAAAATCATGCCAAAACTAATATAAAACTATTTGAGAAAAGTTTACAGTACAACAAAGCCTAAACAAAGCTATAAATGAGCCTTCTTCTTTTAGACATTTAGTCAATATAATATTTAAAAACCTCCTATTTTCAACAGATTTCTGATATAATTCAAAAGTTTATTTATTTAAAACATTGCAAAGATAACACTGGCTCAATATCAATAAGGATACCAATCATCAAAATGAAGGCCATGGATTTTTTTCCAAATATGTACCTTGATTCTGTACGTATTCTTTAATGTTTTTGTAATCGATCTCACTCAAACCATACGATGTTTCTTCGGAGGGATCAAGAGCATAAACAATACAATGTATTTTTCCATCCAGTTCTGACAAACTTCTGCTGCAAGTTGAAGCTTCATTCTAAAAACAAAATTTTCATTACTGAAAACATGTACAAACATATAACTCACATTACTTTTATTTATTTAAACGCAGATTGCTTTCAACTCAATAGCTAGACTAAGTACAATATAGGACATTCACTATTGATTAATCACACTACATTTAATATGAAATATAATATTTGTTATCCCTTTCCTTTACTTTAAATACTGCAATTATTGCCCTCCGCTTTCAGCGGATTGGGGATACTTAATTTGGTCCGTCTGTATTTCTGTTTGATTGCAAATGTAAAACTTTCGTATCCACATGATATCTCAGGAACTTGATACTGTATGGTCTATGAAAGGCGCCTTGTTGTTTTCATTATACATATAAGGTCGGAGTCATAAAGTTTAAAGTTTTTTCTTTCTGTTTTAAGACTGTAGTTCATTTGCGATATCTTAAGTATCATTTGAGTTTTATACTGAAAACTAAAACTCTAAATTCTCATTTCCCAGGATAAACACCTTATTCAGTATGAGTTCAAACGTAAGGGTGACGTCATGTGCAATGAAGATACAGAATGTAATATCGTACATGTTGGAAACGACTAGATCAAACGTTAATTTTATTTTGATGCTTTGAACATCTACAGTGTACTTAAAAGGAATGTTTGGGAGTTTAGATACATTAATGGTGTGTAAAACCCACAGACTCGCGCGTAAATATATATTTTATGCACAAATAATGTCCAGATAAAAAATCTGTATGCTTTTACAAACCACTAATTCACACAAAACAGTCGGTAGAGCGCTTGCTCCGTGATCGGGAGGTCGTGAGTTCGCATCTCGGCCGCGACCGACCTAGTCGTTCAGATGGGTAGCAACTGTTCCTTCGCCATGCGCTCGGCACTTTGAAGTGAAAGTTGCGGGTCCTTCGGATGAGACCTTAAAAAGCGAGGCGCTAGCACGATAAAGATCCCTCACTGCTCAATGGCCCTGAGTGCCGAGTAGAAGTCAAAATTTGAAGCCCTTCACCGGCATACGGTTACGTCTCTATATGAGTAAAAAATTCTCGAGAGGGACGTAAAACAATATACAATCAATCAATCTTATCTCATTTATTCATAAACATATACACAATGCTCTAAAAAAGACATCAAAAGACTGATTTTTTCGTATTTCAATAAACTATTAATACGAGAAGTTGTTGTTTACCGCACATGTGCTGAAATCCACTACGGAGTCTATTGTTTGTAAGGCTTCTGATTCAAGGATTCGTATTTGAATTGGTCTTCCTGATCTTGTTTTTGATGAAATCACTGTTAGCTATATGAAATGAAAAAAATATGTTTTTAATGGCGTTAATGATGCATGTATAATGTTAGTTTTAATATTATCGGTGCAATATTTAATGATTTACAAAGTGCAGGATTTGCATAGATATTGTTTTTTTTAGAATTCTTTCCCCGTTAGGCTGAAAGCTTTTGAACGAAGTAAAAAGAAGACTATCAAATGATTTATTGATATTAGATAGTGATTACATCTTGCATGTTAAAATGTTTCAAAATTATTTTAGCTCTGATGCAAGAAATCAAATATTTGCTACTACCTGGAAATTAATATCAAGATATGTCTTCAACTAAACGAAATAAGGGCAGATGAGAAATACAGCTTTTTAGGGAAACCATGAACATATAAGAAATTTCTTCTCCTTCTCTTAATATTTAGAATGAAATGTCAACAAATTTAAGTACACCATTATATCACTAAGGTATGGTATTTAGAGAAAGATTGAATTCGATCATTTTATCTAAGTAGCAATGTCAGAAAAAGATTACCTATCTTTTTTGATATTACAAAAAAATGAAATATTTCCATCAAGCATGTGATGTTTACTTTTTTTCATAAAATAGACATAAATAAATGTAAGCTTGTTTTTATTTTTGCATAAAATACGAATTAATTTCAATTTCTTACTTGGTTTGCAAAAATTGTTAATTTTGCAAATTAAATCCCCGCAAATATATGTCAAATATTGAGCCCCTTCTGGATTAAAAAAAAAATTGGTTTATTTTATTTTTAAATTTCAGAAGAAAAGAAACATTTGATCTTCATACATCTAAATATAAATCAAATGTTTATTTGCTGAGAAACCATAGAAAAATTCCCATTACCCTTATGTTATGCTTGTGTGTTTGTACAATTTAAAGAAAGAGGTTTAACAAAAAAAAAAACAAACTTTTTTTGTCAAGTTTCACAATGATGAATTTCAATCGATTTAAAATTTGCATAAATGTGTATCGATGATTTCAGAGAGTTAGAATTTGGAGCTACATAGGTATTTCAGAATACCTAATAATAATAATAATTTACTTTTTTATTGTGTACAAAAGAGGCCTAAAGTTATATATAAGATTCCAGAAAATCATTCCTAACATCATCGGTTTTAATTATTTACTCCTCATAAATCAAATCAATTTGGCGCACTTCAATAAAACATATATTATAATTTGTAAAGTTTTATGTTGAGATGCAACATGCATTACTGGTGCAGTTGAATTAGATGTTTTCCTCGTTAATGCAGCTTTCGTGGGTATGACAGTCTGAGATCCCAATGCAGCTCTACACATGTTCACAAAAGTAAAGGAGAAGTGAGGAGCTCCCATAATGGCAATGTTGATATGATTGAGTGAATCAGGCAGGTCTGGTAGTTCTGATATTTGTGCAATAACTCCAGGCCGATGCTGTGTCAATGGAATCATATGGTTATATATTTCATTTCTCGCCAATTTTATGGTAATATAATGTTTTAAAAAATCATTTAAATTATTCCAGATGTAACCTTAATAGTTGGTATTTGTATTTATATTTCATTATATTTGAGTTGAATTGAGTTTTATTTGATTGGAAAACATGTTACCAGGTCTGTTGAGGAGTTTTCTTCTTTTGGGTAGTTTTTCTCAGTATATAGCTGTCTACTTTCTGTCAAAAGAAAGGTTCAGGTGAGGAATAACTGTCTTTATTATATAGTCTATTTATAGTCCCTATATAATCTATACAAACGCAAACAGTTCATAACACTACATATTCACCGGATTTTAGGCCGTATTCACCGGAGGGTCAATGCGCGTGCAACGGCATTGTGACGTCACAATCAGAACATCGAATAACGTTGTAAACAATTGTGGCCGTATTCACCGGAGGGTCACTGCGCGTGCAACGGCATTGTGACGTCACAATCATAACGTCAAACAACGTTGTAAACAATGGTTGCACCGGCCGCAGCGAGCTACGTATATGAGCAGAAAAACAATTATTCAAACCTATTTCAGGATTATTTTTGAACATTTGGACGTCTTACATATAGCAAAATTCGGAAAGGAAAACACGGAGGTTACGAAGAGTAATCTGGAGAATTTTTTCTATTTTCAACAATGGCAGATCGCAAATGAAAATGGTGTCGTCATACAGCCTTCACTGTCTTTTTATTCAAATCCCGACTATATGATAAAACAATTATGGACTCTTTTGGTGTTTCGCCTCGGTCAATATGGATATTTTTCTGGTGAATAACAAACCATATTCAACACCAAAAGAGTCCATAATTGTATATAATTTTCTATTTCATGATGTCATCAATCGATTTGCTAACGTAACAATTTGCATAAAACGCCGAAGGCGTTTCTTCATAAAATTATCACCAAGTCAATCAATTGATCATCGTCATGCAATCAAAAAAAATTACAGTTATTCGAATAAGGAATTCCTTGCTTTAAACATATTTTATTGAGTATAATTCAATCAGGATTGGGCAACAGACAATGCCTATGTAAACCCTCTCCTTAAACAGTTATTCCTTATATTTTCATACTCTTGATTCCGCAAATCTACATGTTGCAAGCCCCACATTTTGTTTCTATTTGTCCCGGAATCAAAACAATTTCTCTCATTCATTGTTGTAACTAAACGTTTATTATTTATGGGGCTAGTCCTCAAATCCTTGTATAACCTTTGTATGAGTTACGTCTCTCATAGAATAATTGTTTTAACTATCTATTTGTATAACTTAATATGATTATATCTATAACTATTTACCATTTCAAATGTCATTGTACAAGGTAAAATTACAAATAGTCAATGTAGTTTATTTTCTCATCAATATATTGGTTTATTGATAGCGCGCTTATAATAAAAACCCGTGAGCTATCTTGAGCAGTCTAGCAAGATGATAATATAATTTGAGATTCCTATGTTATATTAATAGTTAGATGAAATTTTCTCAAATTGGGGGATAAAAGAAGTATTTTAAAATTGTGTGACTTACTTTGCGATGGATAAAGACAATGCTCCTTTGAGTACACTTTAGAAATATGATACTTTTTGAAAATGAATTCTGCATAAATTCCCAATTTTTCAATCTTCGAGAGAGAAAGTTCTCGCATTTCGGTGTGGATTATTACACATCCTTTTGATATCCCACGTAGTACAATGTCATCAAAATTAGCATCGATTAAATTCATCAAATTTTTTCTGAGTGCAGATATCTTTCCATCTGTGATTTTCTGTACATCATCGTCTGGTAATTTAAACAAAACTTTTCTGTAATCTACAAAACAAAATATCAATCTCATTTGAAGATATGTTATAGACATTTACTCCTAGAATCTCAGATATGAAGATTTATTTTTAATATGTCAAAAAAATGTCAATCAGAAACTCAAGTATATATGCTGATGGTTATTTCAGAGTATTTGTATGTAAAATCAGATTTTTTCTTTGAACAAATATGAAAATAGGCAATGGAAAGATATATAAACTTGCAAAAATTGAGAAAAAGAGAGAGAGGAAAAGAAACAGAAAGAGATCAGAAATACCTTCTAAATTTGGTCTTTTATAATACTTATCAGTGCATGTGCTCCTTTTTCCCTCAACAAATACTACAGAGTTTTTAACAAGGTCGCTTTCATTGATCCTTTCCAAAAATCCTTGTAGAATGTAAATATTCATAGAAAAGTCGTATAATCGGTCCATAAATTTAAGTAATTCCACCCCATTTTTTATATTTGATAGCTTTTTATTCCGTCTTCTATATTTTCTCTCCGTTGATTTGCCTAGAGGATATAATAATTATAATGATAAAAGTGATAACAGATAAAAGGAGAAAAGAGGTAATCATTTTTCAAACATTGTGAAAAATTTTTTCTTTCAAAATTGCAAAATTGTCGGTACCGCAGCACAAAATTTGATTAAACTGTGCATATGTTTATGACGCAATAGGTAGATATACATATAACAAGGGATTCCGCTCCCATTATTTTCTTGGAAAATCGACATTTTTTAACTTAGTTTTTTTTTTGCCATGATACCTTGAATATTGAGATAATCCGTTTGTCAGCGCAACTCATTCTTGACAGCTGCATTGAATTTTGTCAAACTTTGCATACATTTAGTATACAGTTTGTAGATTTGCTTATTACCAGTAAATTCAAATTCTTTTATTTTCCTAAGAATTTCCGCATTTTTCAACCGAGATTTTTTGCATACCTTGGAATAAAGAGAAAGCCTTGACTTCACAAAAAGCCTTGGAATTACATATCTTTAAAGTATGAACACAATAAGATACCTATATTTTAAAAGTACGCAGCACAGTTAAGGTTACCAAAAGGAGGCGGAACCTAATTTGTACGGGAAAACTTGTCTATGACATCATACACAATATACGTCATACAACATTTCTTTAAAATACCACAAAATGAGTTTATCTGCTAATTTAACCAGTAAGAAATCATCAAACTACATAAAAACTTACTACAGTGTATTGTTTTGTCGCTAGTTAAATCCCACATAACAAGTTATCAACAGGTCAATGATCGCAATACACTTGTCAATATGACGTCATTTCTTTCAACGTGACGTAGTTTGTATGCAGTGAGAGACAGATCAAGTAATAATTTTTCAACAAAATATGTATTCTCAAATTAAATAAAATATTATTTACAGATATTCTATGGGACAATAACTTGAATTTAATGTCTTCTTCGCTATTTTATTAATATATTTTCTGTACATTACGTATTTAATTGACACTGCCGTATATTTGTATGCAAGTACATCGGAGGATAATGTGGGGGGTCTTAATAAATCGATCTAGTGCAAGGGCATACACTCTATGGATCAAAGTAAGCTTTTACATTTCAACTATAGAACTAATAAGGTATCTGAAAAGTGCTGCGATCCTGATGAAATCTTAAAAACAATTTAATTATATCAATATTTCATGCCGCTTACCAGCAAAAAATATAGCATTCGGTCATACAAGTATAATTTTAAACACTGAAATTGCAGAATTTAGACAGGATCGCAGCACTTTTTAGAAACTACAATGCTTTTTGAAAATATTCATTTACTAAACTTGGAAATTTATCTTGGTTATGCCCTTGCACTTGTAATATTTATATGTAACATTAATACTTCAAGTCAATGTGCTAAAATCCTGTGACTGCCGCATCACGTGACTAGTCTAAATATAAAATATAATCGTCCTCGATATGTAGTTATTAATCATAATTACAATTATCCGAAATGAATAATGTACTAAAAATAATCGCCCTACCGATTACGAATACATTTTTAATACAAAATTCAGCCGATATTTCCATTGCGGGCCTTAACTGTACTGCGTAAAAGTGTTACTTCTTTGAAATAAATATGGTTTAACTATGTACATGTAATAAAAATAATTTTCATAAATAGTTACTTACTTGAAAGTATGGACTTGAGTCTCTCTACACTATCTGAATTAAGTTTCCGTCCAGTTGTAAATAAAAAGTCATCAAGTCCTACGCGAAGGAATTCTGGGATTTCACCATTTGCTATGATTGAATAAAATGAATAAAGTGATTTTATTTATGCATCACAGTTTCATCTTCCAGGAATGACATTGTCATTAGATATACTGGTAGATGGCCATATCTACATGTACAATTAATAAGGTTGTCATGGTTACTAAAAAAGGATACAAAATATAAAAAGTACACCCCTTTCCGGCATATGTAAACCGGAAAATAGAAAAAAAAATCCTTTTTGACCCCTTTATAATCCCAAAATAAAAAGAAATAAGAGTTCCAAGGGACTTATAGGTCCCCTGCGTATCATGTAAGAATCTCACTTTCCAACAATTGAATTTGGTTCGTGTTTTAAACCAGAGGCCATGGAGTTCATAATTTTGAAAGAGGCACCATTGCTTATCATATCATAATTATACACTTAGCATGCTTACTCTAGTTACATAGTACCCAGGGTAACAAAGAAAATGAACTTCCACTATACATGTATATCCAGTTCTGCACCCCACCCACCAGGGACCACTGACCCAGAGGGCCCCATATTTCAAACTTTTGAATTTAACATGTATCATAAATTTTATTACATCATGAATGGTTGATTACTAAGAAGATATAAACCGAGATATAAACCTAGATCAACAGGATAATGCAAAGGAGTAAAGGAAAGATTTCAAAGAATTTATTTAAATTCACTACATAATCTAAAGAACCCCTTGCCCCTTTCACCAAATGGGAAAACCCTTGACCAAGGGGCCACGAATTCACAAATTTGGTTGAAGCATTCTTGCTCATTTTAACTATATACTAGTTAAAAACCTAACCCAGTGGTTTCTTGAGAAGAGTATACCTTTTTGTATAACTGTATATCCAGTGCCTTTCATATATTTGGCCAGAATAAAAAGGCCGATAAAAATCAGTAGAATAATGATGGAAACCAATCCGGTAGAAAATGCAACCATAATCCTGAAAAAAAAAATTGTATAAATATTATGAGAAAGCATGGATGTTGTAGATAGAAACTTTTATTCAAAAAATATTAATTAACAGAAAGGAAACATGCCTTGTTACTTCCCCTGAGTCTCTCTTAGTCATATTTTCTTGAACGCTTGACTTAGTTTGCCTCGTTACACTGAAAAACGTGAAATGGTACATGCTTGTTAAATCTTAATTAATCATGTCAAATGAAGGCAGGCCTGATATATATATTTTTTTGGAAATGATCAAAGTCCATTAAACACACCAAATATATAATACAATATTTTATCTTGTAAAAACGAATTCGGTTATTTTGTCGAATATGCCAGATACTTCAGCATTTGTCCCTTTATTTTACATTGTATTCTTCATAAATATATGAGTAAGTTACGAGCCTATCAATCAAAAATGCAATCAGCATACTTTATGAGTTAGTATCATTATTAAGATTCATCATCACCTCCCTCCCCTCTGCATAAGCAATTACAATTTAATGATAATGACTTTGTATCAGAAGTACAATTCAGAATTAAACAGCAAGGATAGTCCACATATCCTCTGAAGCAAAAGTTGACAAAAATATGGCTTTTACTCAGCAATTGGACGTAGAAGTGTACTTGTAAAATTTAGCATGGGATTATCTTTTTAAATTAGAAAATAAATTACCAAAAAAGAATCATATTAATATACTGATCATACTAGTACTTATTATTCATATGCTAAAAATACTAATTATTTTCCTATTTAGAACAAAAATAATTTGTTTACCAATTCGGGTCTGATCTGTAACATCTTTCTTTCTTACTTATATCGTTGCATGCAGGATCTATCATTTTGAAAGAAAAAAATACATATCATTAATTATCATCTAATCTTTATTTGCCTACATCATCCATATTCAGTTTAATCTGACAAATTTGAAAGGTGGTAGTAAGTCTTACAAATGAAGCCAAATATAGATAACAAACTCTTATTTACATGTAGTTTTTTATTTATTTTTTTTTAATTAGAAGTATTTTCTTCCTTGTGCATTGTATTTAATCTGATTCCCTAAAGTGTCAAGACAGGGTCAAATGCTGGCATTGGCCTATTTTCTAGTGGTTTAATGCAGACCTAGCACGACTCTATCAATGTATCATACAAGCTTTTGTAGAATCTTCCAAATCCATTACTAGCAATGCGTGACACTGTCTCAAAGTCCAATGCAGTCAAATGAAGTCAGATGAAGGCAATATACTACTCTTAGTATACTACTATTTTGATGGACACTTTCTTTTCATACATGAAATAAAATTTTATCAAACTATGTTTTAAAAATTTAACAAGTTTAACAAACATGGTCATTTTAAAAATTCATTAAATTCACTAAATTAATTTAATGACTTGATCGCTTATCATTAATTTAATTTATTTTAATATCAAATGAATCTAAAATTGCTTATTTACTGATCCATAAAATAACAATTGTTCACTTGCATTGTAAGGGTCAGATAAAGATACAAGATAAGGGTTATCAGACATTGGAAGATTTGGGGCTAAAAATGCTTCCTTTGAAAAAAAAACATAGAGCCCGCCAATGTTTGCACTGACTGATTGGTCAATGTCTGTATTGAATAAGTAGTAGGTAAATGTTTTTATTGACTGACTTAGTCATTAGCAAAGTAAACATTGATTGACTGTGCTATTAGCCAATGCCTGCATTGATGACTGTGTACTAGCCCATTTCCATTATTTGCTAGTTGTGTCATCAGCCTGCATTGAATGCCTGTATTGATTGACTATGTCGTCGGTTAATATTTCCATTTCCATTTATTTGTCTTCAACAATTCTTACAAATTAGAATTTTATTAATTTCCTGATGAGTTACCATACATGAGCACGATTAACTCCATTGTTACGCCATGATATACCATCTGATGTCAAAGCTAAAGTGAAGACTGTTCTGCTTTAAAAATGAAAGTTGAACTTTGTAATTTGTGGTAACTAATTGGAAAATTATGTTAATATAAGAAACGAATTTCTTTTTTGAAGATACATGAGGTACAAGTACATGAACTGCAACGATTCACGCCGGTATATTTATCATGAAGCGCTTCATGAAGTTGTGTGGCATGAAGCGCCGTAGTTCGTGTCCTCATGAATTTAAAAAAAAAAGAATTTATTTTCAAAGGTCTGCTTTAACTTATTATGTTGTTGGCCAATGTCTGCATTGAATGTTGTTGGATTCAACCAGTTCATGAATTAACAGGTGCATTTATTATGATTAAACATTCATTAAGTCATTTCTTTTAATACGAGGGCTTTTCAATAAATAATGTCCTGAACTATAAAACAAACATTACAGGTATCAAATGACATTATATATAGCTGCCGTAAAACTTGTTAAAAATCCCAAAGAAATATTTATTGAAATATATGACATTTACAGCAACCAATGCCTGTTTTATAGACAAAAGAGCAGGTGGATTTCAATTTTAAAAATATATATAATGGGCATCAAAAATGGCTTGGTACCATGAAGACTAATTCATTGAAAAGTGTCCTTTGCTTCTTTCTGAGCACCGAGGACATTATATATTGAACAGCCCTCGTACATACAGTAACCGATATATATTGAAAGAAAAAAAACATGAATACATCTAGGTATTAAATTTTCAATTGGGAGTTTCTTGTATATATTTAGTGTCTTTACCTTCTTCCAAGTAATACTGATTACACGATTGTTAATTCTGAGTATGATAATTGACTGAATAACGAAGAATACAACACAGTTATTTTTCTTTTTTACCCATACATGTATATCATATTTGGTATATTCCTGTAATAAAGTGAGAGAAAAATGCAAGGTGAGCATTTGGCTAATATGCCTGTCGTGTCTGTTCAATAACACATACTGTAAAAGCACAAAAAATCGTCGGGGATTAAATTTCGTTTATTTCTTTGTTAACAATTATCAACAAAATTAGATCCAACACAAAATTTTATATGACTATATATTGAATGGGGCTGCTTTCAAAACAACGAAATTTCATCCCCGTGAAACTACTTCTGATGATAAATCAACGAAATTTTATCCCCATGAAAATTTCTGCTTCTACAGTACTTTATTTTTTTTATGGTCTTTTAAGTGTTTATTCTTTAAGAAAATGTGTTTGGAAGTTGCTAAATCTGTTTATTTTGCTGTAAAAAAATGTTTCAAGTAGGAAAATTTTTAGGGGTTGAATCTAAATGTTATCTAAATATCATCATACGCATATTTGTGTCGAAGTAACAAAACTGACTATACAACAAAATCGCTCTACCAATCTCTCCTATAACTTGCTCTATTTTTCAAAAGAAACATTTGACTACTGTTTGATTTGCACATTGCATTATTTTATTTTTACGTAAAGAAACAGGTATATAACACAATTTTTTTTTACTAAACATTCCATATTTTCTTATAACTCGGCATATTATGGAATGTTTCCAATTTTAGGAACAGTCAGAATAGGTAAATATATTAGAAATTTATTAATGTATTTTGTATGGCGTCATCACAGGACGATTCAGAGGATTGGTACAAATTGGCAGAAAAATTCATGAAGCCAAATCGATAAAATGACCCATAATATTTATGCTTGTCGTTTACAGTGTTACAAGTTAAGCTCTTTAAAATCCTTATACTATGTGCGACGTCTATACATTTAGGGAGAAATTTTTCAACCATAACTTCCTTTATATTCATAATCAACATGGCGGCACAGTTGTTGATGTAGACAATTTCAATTTTTTTTTTCGCGAAATGACTAATTACAAACTCATTTGAGAAAACAACTTTAAAATGTTGAAAGATTTTGCAAATATTATGCAACTCTTTGCTGCACTTCAAACGCCTTCTGTTTATATGTGGATGACCAGCACCCGAAACTAATGTCGAGTAAAAAAGTCCATTTTTGAAATTTATTTCATAATATCTCGAGAATTATATGGAATTTCGTTAAAAGCTTTGGTAGAAATAAAGATTGTCTATCTATGAATATATTACAATAGAAAGTAGAATTTAGGAGCTTTTGATTATACAATATCTTATTAGCGAAATTGGGTTCCCAGTGTGAGAGTTCCATGCTTTTATTTATTTTTTTGTACACACACATTTTTAACAATCCAAATATAATGCCTTTGAAACAGAGATAAGAGGTAGGAGTTTAAAAAACATTTTATATAAATATCACATGTATGTGGTTCATGCGGAATCAAAATCAAAACTTAAAACTAAGGTACGCTGATTTTTATTTTATTTTATTTATTTATTTTGAAATTTCTTCCTATAATGATGTCATACAATATTTTTACATCGTATTCACAATCTTTTCTCTGTCTTTAGTTACAAAGAACATACAAAAATTAAAGACTTAGCCGCATATTTTATGTTGAAAAATTATTTCTGTGAAAATGGTTTATGACTTTAGCAGCACTTTCAATTGACAAGTGTTTTTAAGGTAACTGTTATTACAAATTGAAAATAATAATTTCTGTTGACTTTTCTGGCGATGTTAAAAAACACAAAAAACCTGTAAATTTGTCAAAATTTCATTTGTGTGCTGCCTTATCATACCTGAGTAAAAGAATAAGGAACAATAACTCTCTCTCTCTTTATATATATATGCATCTTATACAAAAACCTTTAACTAAATATATAATCTTGTAAAATGACACAAAGAATGTTGCATAGTTCATTACCACTGGATGTCATTCCCATCCGCTGAAACAAAAAATGGTACAGTATCTAAACAGAACTAAGTATATTCTACATGTAACTTTTTCCCAATTGACCCCAGCGTGAAACAAAAATTCTTACACATAAATAGGACAAAACCAGTCATTTCCCAAAATATGACTAAAATATTCTGTTAAATGTAAAAGAAATATTGAAAACAAGAGAGTTGCTGTATCAATGTTCGATCGCAAGTTTACCGCAAGAGTAATAATATAAATTTCGAAACCATATTGCATATCTAAAGAACGTAATCAATTATTTTATAGAAGATACTTAGACTAAATGTGGTGTGTAAAATTATGCCTGGAAATTATGTTCTTGAAACAAGATCTTACATGTACTAGAAAAAATCATTTTGCACCCAAATTTATCCCCAAGGAATATTCGAAATTTTATTGCACGTCTACAGGACATCACAAATCATCTTCCAAAAGATAAACTGACTGCATTTTAAATGTTAAGGAGTACTGGAAACCTTTCTTTTGGAATCATCCATTTTTATCCAATTGGTCCTTAGCGTAATCTTGAAACTTTTAGAACACAACTGCACATTTACATGACATCAAATATCATATTTCAAAATTTATACAATGGATTCCTCTTTTTAAAGATGAGTTTGAAGAAGAAGAAAGTGTGACAACAGGGCTAATGGATAGACCGGGGTAAAATCAATAACCCAAACTTTTCTTTCCTCACATTCTGAATTAAATATGCCACAAAAAACGAAAATTATGACATTATGTTGGCAAATTGTCATAATGATTGATCCTTCATGAATATGTGCTGTGGTATTTCTTTATTTTGTATGCTTTATCCGTTTTGAGACCTATATGATAAAGATATGTTTCTCACAAATAAACCCATAAAATAAAGATTAAACGCATAACTTACGCTGGAAAACTTCCTTTGAGTAAAAAAAATCCTTTGGACATCCTTCTAAAAATCCACTGCAATTGGCAAAATTAGGTGATTCATTTCTGCCAAATTCATAGGTATATACTGGACAGTATCCTGGAATATAATTAGAAAAAAATGTTTGTTATTTTTTTTAAATATGAGTATTTGAAATTGAACATTGATTTTTATGATTGAGATATAATGCACGTGTGTATAGAAAATCGAATCCATTTTGAAGTCAAAAATGGTGTTCATTTGAAACAATACATCTTTGTTACGACATCAAAAAAGCATATTTAAAAAAAAAATCAGTAAACATAATTTTCAGATTTAAGAGAAAGAAGTTTACTAAATGCAATTCATTATAAAAGGGGAGTATCAGATTATTTTAAAAATTCTTTACAAAAGGTATACCTAAATTGTCAAATGATTTACCATTTCAAAGACTCTGTAATTATATTATCAAAATGTATTTTTCTTTTTTTTTTGTTCCCTCATTTATTAAATATTGAAAGCAGTCTGTTTTTTTTTTTTTTTAGAATGAACGTAGTTATTTCGTCTCAATCTTTAACGACCAAAAATGTCATTCTTGTAAGTTCAATATTATGTGAAAAACTACATGTGTTAAAAAAAACATTGAATAGCTACCGCCATCACTAGGAACACTTTTCCCACAGAATTCAACTGTTTCGTTTAAATAGTTGGTTGGTAAACAGTGGTAAACATATTTCTGTTCCATAGGGTGTTTAGATAGGATATCATGTTTACAACCAAGACGCTTTGATGATCTTCGCCAGTCTGTAATGTTGTTTGGAATAGGACATCTTTCTGTTCTGTGAACAAACTCAGGCAGATCCGCAGACACAAGTATAATATTCTACATATCAATAAACTATAGTATCAATATTGAGTTACTTACTTCATTTTTTTTCTTCTTATTTTAAACTGTATTAAAAATCAAAAATGAATTCACAAAAAAATGTTATTATAAGTGATCAAATTTCGTACAATGAAGAATTACACATCAAAGTTTAAAGACTTCTCCAAAAAATAAACGTAGTTGGTGACGTGATCAAATCTTTAAAAGCTTAGACTTCTCGGAGGATTTATGATAACGTACCAACTACGCGTAATTTCCACTGATCTTATCAACATTGTCTTTTATTACTTATATTCAAGTTTTGAGACAAATAAATTGTGAAACAACATTTATAACACGAATGTGCCACTGTTTTTTTATGATATGACAAGCAATCACAATAAAATCTATTTGTCTACTTTTAAAAATGTATATTTACAGTTTTATTACACAATAAAAAGAAAATATAAGGAAACACTGCCTAGTCAATTGAATACGCCAGGAAAATCAAGGATAGTTGGAAACGAAATAATTTATGCAAATCATCTTGCATTTCCAACTATCTAACAAAATTCACTTACTAAACAGTGATTCATTGGCATTTCTTTATCATACATACCATAACTACCAAGTGGTAACAAAACATCTCTACTGTGTTAAATATCATCTTCCAAAAAATATGTAGAGATTCTAAAAAGAATACATGAGTTATTTATTAGAGATGTCAAAAACAATTAGCTGGACGTGTATCACAGAGGAAACCACATCTTAGTTAATTTAAGATACATGTACCATTTTTACTTATGAAATCAGATCATCTAAGAAAAAAAATATATCTCTAAACTCCTTATGCCATGAATTTTATTCTGACGTCATACATGTTGTCAAATAAAAACTAGTGTAATAATCAACTTATCAAAACAAAATGTTTTTTTTTCCACAATGTAGTTAACTGTTCAGAAATTTGCCAATGCTTTCTTACATCCGTCTTAATGCAGAAAGGTCAAACGTATGATACATCACTTCGAAAATTACGGAAAACATAATATTTCTCGTTTATTCAATCACAAAGGTAGATTTTTCGTTTCTTTATTATATGAATTACAACATTTCAACACAAAGATATTGAGTTGTAATGGATTTGCTTTCATTTAAAAAAATTCAGGTCAAATAGTTCAAAATATCTGATTTTAAATGTGTGTTTTATTTCTATTTCTTTTTTAGCGCATTATTAGCTCCAAATAATCTATTTTAGACATTTTACAAAGCTTTTCTATATGCTCTTTTGTAAAAAAAAAAACAAATTGCATTGAAAGTACTGTTTTAAACTTAAAAAGAGCAAGAAACATCTTATGCATGGAATGGCCCTGCACTTATATCAATTAATCAGCTATCACCCTCTTTCCCATTTCATATATCGAAATAAAGTAGACATGTTGTGCCATCATTTTACATAATAAAATTTCGTTTTGAAAATCCAGATAATGGAAGGCAAGCTTTGAGAATTTGCAGTGTTCTTGAAATTTGCAGAAAACTTGCGTATTTGACTACCTTCAGCAAAGAATTAAAATATGAGCACATCCCACGATCCAAAAAATAAAACATGTTCTTTGATCTTCAGAAAGAGTGCCTTCATTTTGCATTGTCATATTTTGGATCAGAGGTTGTGCTCTATATGAAATGTTTAAAAAAATGCTTCAACTTTAGTCATTTCTGAAGGATTTTACAGGATATGAAAAAATGAGGCATTCCATGACGTCATAATGCATTGACTAGAAGTGAAATAACGTCACAATTAATAAACACCCACACGACAAGTGATAAATACTGTATTTGCAACAGAAACTGAGTGGTTTTGATTTTTCAGAAATTCTCATGGCCAAATTAGACACAACATGGCTTTTGCTCTTTAAAGTATGTGGCAAGGAAAGAAATGTCAAAGTTTCGAACATTTCAAAGTTAGTTTTTTTTGGACACAATTCTCACTTAATTATGATCTATTAAAAGGACAATAGGGAAAAAAAATATTTTGAATATCTTTAAAAAATGTGTTTCTTTACATATTTATACCAAAAAATATAACTTTTATAAGGTTTAGCCGAGAAATTGATGATTGACCTACATGTAAGAGTGAAATGTGTGACTGGTCGATGAGATGTTGGACCCTTTACGTCTCAGAAAATGTGGAGTTTTATTTTAATTTCATTCGTCAGTATTCAACAGTGACGGACCTGATTTTTATATCGCAGAAGACAGTCCAAAATGCATGCATGTGAAAGTATTAAAAACATTTATTGACTTTGACTATCGGGCAAAATATGTTTTGTCGACGCTAAAACCAAATTGTCTGCCTTCGACCTTATGGTCTCAGGCATAAAGTTGTGTTCTTTTTGTCTGACAAAACAGGTTGTCCTTGAACTTATTCAAAAAGTAGACATAAGTCGGAAACTTCGATAAAAAGCTTTCAAAAAGCCAGATATGTTTGATGTGTTATCATCCATGCTTTACCCATCACCATCACCAAAGCTAGGGCTAGAACGGCCAGTAGTTCAAACGGATTCTAGTATCTATACTTCAGAAACTCAGCTGTTAAATTTGAATTAATGTAGAAATTTGAGATTCTGAGTACAGAAAAAAAATGCTATCTGTAGTCTTAGTTGAGGATAATGGTTCAAATTTGTTTGTTCCAGAAGAAAATGAGAATGTTTAAGTTGACAAAATGCCTCAAAACCCTTGTAGTCAAATATTATAATTAAAAACGTCAGACAAGTGCTTATTCACTTTTACGAAGGAAAAGAACAACAAAGGTATAGATTAGATAATGTGAAGTTCTTTACTCGAAGTTTGTAAATCGTTTAATATTGTAAGATGTGTTTTCACTTTTTAACTGAACATTCAAAAAGTGTAACATATGTGTTGAAATTTGATATTTATATAGTCGGTATAATAAAGCAATTGATAAAAATACATGAGGTCAGCATTTTACCATGTTGACCTCATTAAGTGTGAGTTACGATAAAATGTTACACATTTCTTTTTTTTGCATGTGAACCGGAGGGTATCTATTTATTTTTCAAAAAATTAAAAATACGATAAATGGGCGCAATAAACATTCCGTAAACCAACAAGTCCCGAAAGCAAACGGTGTTCCACCGAGGAACCACACGGTGTGCTACCGTTGAAATTTGGGCTTTTAATGTTATACACACACCCGAGGTCCCGAAGACACACGGTGTTCCACCGAAGAACCACAAAGTGTTCTACCGTGGACAATTGGGTATTTGCAGCAAACACTATGTACATGGTTGAACACAGAGTATTTCCATCCCTGTTCTTTTTCCTCGTGGTTGAAACAACCTCGTGAGCTGTACTGTACCTCTTGTACAAGTGATATGGTTTTAAGCGAATACAGAATTGAAAACTGAATTGAATGATATAATAATATTGCGCAAGCAAAATAATTATTTCGTGCAAGTAATAAATGGTGATAAATGGTTCAGGGGAAATAAACTCTACGAATGCAATTAATGAGATTGGATAAACTGTAAATAAGCTTTTTTTATATTTGAGCATTATGCTAAACAAAGACAACCTGTAGCCAAAAACTACCCTTAAATAGAAAACTAGATTATCTTCCATCTAAATCTCTAGGATTTTGCCATGTATTGATCAAGACCCCCCTCCATCTATAACTGATGTCTTATTTGTTTTTTTTTCTTAGGTGACCATCCCCCAACCCCCACCCCGCCCCCCCCCCCCCAAAAAAAAATAAAATAAATAATGCTATATTTTTTGTGCAAAAGCTTCTCATTAGAAATTTTCAACTAATTAATGAACGTGAAATATCGCCAAATCCATCGAATTTTCAATTGCCTAAATAGGTATGCCAAATTAAACCCCCTCTTGCTCAATGTAAATTTGTAAATCATGCTGCTACAAAAAGTTCAGCTTGTTTCTTTTTAAGATGTTATATAAAAAAAATCTATTTTCTTTCGATTACTTGTTCCGTTTTTCGTTCCGAGAAACACCTCATCGTAATAAGTTAAGTTTCACTTTCAATTTCACTTTCGATGCTTTTCATTAAAGAAGAATCTATATGTACTCATGTATGTCATGATTTCTTAATAATCTTTTTGTCAAATAGAATATTAAGTATCAAATGTTATATAATCAAAAGTTTTGATTCTTTTTTGTCTTTTATTTTGTTCATGAGAAACCAAAAAATCTGAAAATGTTTGAGAGTTTTACTCTATTTTTTGATACCGATTATGAAGTAAAAATTATAAGGAAAACCGAGAAAAAACCTTGGGTTGTTTATGACGTCAATTCATTGTTTTACAAAGGCCGCATTTAGGTAAAAAGTCTCATGACGCGTCACATATTATGAAATTATTGGAAAATGAGCAAGTTATTATTTACATAGAAGTGCATCAATTGAAACTGATGAATGTGAAGAAAATAAAACTATTAAATAAATGTATTAATAATATATATATTTACTTTGTTTATTGGCACTACTATCCGAGCATTTTATTTTCACTTCTTTTACGAGTTTTGCAATTTCTTTACTGCTAACTTAACTTCTTACTTAAAAAATATGCTATGATAAAGGTGGTACACATCATGGAACATATAAATTGAATACTGATACGTGAACCCTGGTTAAAGTTTCGGGCATGAACCAGGTTTTCTATTCAAGAGAATTTATTTGTGTTAATGCTAATTTCTATCATCAACAGAAATATTATTCAAGTACTGACTTTACCTTTTATGATATTTAATCCTTATAAGTTCTCGTCCAGTAAACACAATAGATAGCTCCCGTCTCTGAGATAATGTTTATTACCCTCGATATATGTAGTCCATAGGATTTATTTTTGAAATCTTGTTCAATGGTGTTTTTGCCTCGATGATTTTTTTAATTACTGTGTTTCCAGTTTACAATCGTGTAATAACGTGTACATTTAATCTTTTAAAGGTATTATATAAAGCAGACCTTTTGGAAAATTTACACCTTGGCATTTAAATTTGAATAGGCTTCCTTCACATCCGGTTGTATTAATAGTTTTGAGATGACAAACAATTTAGCAATGTTGTCAAGGTCTTTCTTTTGTTTGGGTAAACATTATTTCTCTATATCTAGAAGGTATTTTGTAACAAAAAATAAATTTAGCAGATAAATATACATGTATGCATTACTCCAATTTTCCTACGTATGATGCCAACGCTCAGAAATTGAATTGGATTTCGTATATACAATTTAGTGTGTAAATAAAGACCTTATATTTACTATCAAACCAGAAGTCTCTGATGAGACTGTGGCTCTACTGATCTAAAGATTTAATAAAGAGAAATATATTGGGTTTGAAACTTTACAACAGGCAATAATAAGTATAATTATGTATCTTCGTGAAGTCTTCTTATGTGCAAAGTTATATTGAAATCAGACCAAAATTGTAGGCGTAGTAGATTTAAACGAATTTTAAAGATATTTAGTAATTTTAGTAAATATAGCAATACGGTTCATCAAAATCAAAAACAGATGCACTTAATTGTGTATCGTAGTTAAGTCTTCTTTTGTGCCAAGTTATATTGAAATCAGACCAGATCTGTAACAGGAGTTGCATTTTAAAGAAATATCACAGAAATTACTACTTTTAGTAACGATGACAACACCTTTCATTGAAATCAAAAATCAATCAAATTAATCATGTTTCTACGTTTTATTTTTTAATGTACCAAGTAACATTGGAAGAAGACCACAACTGTATGATGAGTAGATATTTTGAAGAATTTCACAGAAATTTCTATTTTAAGTAAACGCCGTTCATCGACATCCGAAACCGTTGCAATACTAACTGTAATCACTAACCGTAATCACTACTCGTGTGCCAAGTTTTATTGAAAGCATACAAAATACTGAATAGACAAATAATCACATACCTTGATATAACTTCTATGGAGATAAACTTTGATTAATTTGAATTTTAAATGCTTCTAGGTAAAAGTGCTTTTGATCGCAATGGCGTGTCTTATAATGAACTAAAAAAGATTCAAACAAAGGAATAAAAATTTTTACTTTAAGGACAGATGATACAAACAAAAACGGATGCCTGGATTGGTATATATTTTTTGGCCTTATTCCATTGCAAATGACGCAAATAATAAATTTCTAGAAAAATAAAGAAATTGTAAACATTCTGTGATGGTCAAAAGTATTTTCCAATATTGAGATGGACATTTAAAATACGAAACTTACATCAATCCAAAAATAAATATTACACAAAATATTTATTGAAGTAAGTTTTAACTAATATCATGTCTAATTAAATGATTTAAGATTGAATGGTCATATGACTCCGTGGTCCAGCTGATAGGCAGCTCGCCCCACAATCCAAAGAACCACGGTTCAAACCCAACCACGACCACATTTCATTTTTAAACAAAAATTCTTTTGTCTGATACACATTATATATATATAAAAAAAACATTAAAACTATTTCACTATATCACATATTCCCCCTGTTTACCATTGCTGTTCACAGCAATGCTAATAATGTGTAAACAAAATACATCAATTTTCATGAAGAGACTATCATAATAGAACGTCAATATCATGATATACTTTTAAAATTTTGAAAATATTATCTAAAAATTTGTCACAACTAATGTCTAATGTTTATACTGATACCACGTTTTACTAATTGTTTCTCCCAGAGTGGCTCCAAGATTTGCGACAGCCTGACTTAGTTCTTGAAAGTTACTTTCACTTGTCACAGCTGTTTGTGTCCGTACTGTCGAACGAGGTAAGTGATGTGGGTTTGAATATTTACCTGCGATGCTTCTACTCGAACGTCTTCGCGGTACGGGGGTTTCTAATTTTACGAGAGTTTCTTGCGCCGAATGATGATGATTATCTCCGTTGTCTTGATGCACATCTTCTGTCCGAAAATCTAACACTGCACGAAAACTTTCGTCACTCTTTACAGAATCTGAATCAGAAATTGAGGTTTCATCTTCTGAATCTCTCGACACTAATTCAACTGTATCCAAGAGTTCTCTACGAGTCACATTTTTCGTTGGACCAGTACCATCTGCTAGTTGTACAGAATATACGTTATCCCCTAAATCCTGTATAACTTTATAAGGTGTAGAATTCCAGATATCCTGTATCTTGTTTCTGCCCTGAATTCTGTTCCGCATTAAAACACGGGTACCAATTGAAAGGGGTCTTTCTTTGGCATCTCTGTTGTAGAGGTCTTTTCTACGGAGAGCACTTTCATCCAGATTTTGCTTAGCATTCTCCATCTCTGTTCGAAGCATTTTTATATGAAAATCAAAACGTGATAAAATTAAAAGGAAAATTGTTTCTGAGGATTTTTACAAGGAGGATTAAAAAATTTATATATAAATAACTTTATTATATCCCTTAAATGCTCCTGGATTAAAAGATTAACAAAAAGCAATCAACCATTTTTGGGGGCAATTAATGAAAAAGACATACTGCATAAAGCTTTTGATTTTGGTGAAGAGTATGTTTCTTGCCAAATTGTTAAAAATAACAATATTTTTGGATAGATGTATTTAATTCATGGTTATATTTAATGAAAATACTTGACAACAATTCATATATGAAAACCAAGTATTTGAACTTACCTCTGTGGAACAATCCCAATATAAAAATGGGAAACAAGATAATCTTTGTAAAGATTTGGTATATAAATGGCGTTAAAAATGTTTGTAATTTCTTAGACAATGAAGGACATTTTTGTAAATGTCACTGATTTTGGAAATAAATTCCATTTACCTAATGTATGCATTATACAATACAACAGTGTTATCTGTGCTATATCCAGGTTTTTAAAAACAATGTCTACAGATAAATCATCTGTTAAGAGGGAATGTACCCCTTTTATTCCTTTTTATTTTGAAAAAAATAATTGTATATTGAAAAGTGCAATAAATAATTTATGGATATTCTAATAGTAACAATGTCGATCATTCCTACATCAATATCTTGATGGAATAAGGAACTATCAGTGTTTTTGGAATTATTTGTGTTTTTAAAGTTTGTTTTAGAACAACTATGGATACACCCTGTACTTCTGCTCAATGGTTATAGTCTAGAATCCTTCATATAATCCTTCCAGTGAAATATTATTTGAAGAAAATTCGTATTTTATCTGATGATCATTGTACCTTTTGTAAACAGGATAGAGAAACAATACAACATATACTAAAAAGAAAAAGGAACGCATATTTTACTTTTAAATCGAATAAAAACTATTATTTCGAAAATGTTGTCTAGTATTGTTATCAAACATTTTAATTCATTTTTAATCTACAAGTTACCAAAATCTTGTGTGACTTTGACTGATAATTCCTGAGTTATTGAAATTGATATATCGATACCCCCAAAAATTAAAATAAAAATTCTCATCATCTCCCTTGCAATTTAGTGACAGCCTTGATTTTCCTGTGCATTGAGTTCATCAGAGCATTTATCTTTCTCATTTGATTATAATTCAACACTTCCGACAATAGTCTTAATGGTTGACAGTAGCTGTATTTTTCCAAAGCCAACAAATTCCCCCGCCAAATCAGTGCCAGGAGGTTTTCATTTTAGGGTAGAATGTACAGAATCCAGCTGGTTTGGTACACGTGAATGTTTGTGAGAAAGTCTCGGCAAACAATGGCTACATTTTCCCAGTGTGAACATGCTAAAACATTACGCTAAGGACGCGTACGTGCTCGCGCGAGAATAAAATCGACGTTTAAGTTGCCAAGCTCGCGGACCAGTTTAGAGCAGAGCATTTCTGTCAATTTTAGGGTGAAAATATTGGTATGATAGTTTGCTGAATAATAATCGCTTTCAGTAATACCTTGACAATAACCGAGGTGACATGATGAAAAGCCCTGTCCTGATGTGACGTTGTTACGCGTCAACGTCACCGCGATGGTTGGTTGGAAACCTTTTTACTTTACTCTCTGACAACTGAAAAAAAACGGTTTTTGTTTAAAAGTTTTAAACAAACTGCACAGCAACATCTTGTTGCCTTTTTTCACTTACGCAATTCAATTACTGGAACCAGTGTTACTTCCGTCAGCGATACCATGATTGTACGAAAAAAGAAGGTATGGTTTTTAGCTTTATTGCGCCCTAAAAATGTAATGACATCAAAAAGTTTTGAAACTGGCTTAAATATTCGATAAATAAATGACTTTGATAAATCAGGAACTCAAGTCACATTACCAAAAACGAGCAACGGCCCATGGTTTTTTAAACAAAAATTTGATTCTTCGGGTCACAGTCGGCAGTTCATCCGCATTTGTCCTGCCTGATTTTGCTCTCTTTGTTGTCAGCTGACCAGGTTTGTGTCCATCGGCCCAAGTTATTTTTTTTTCTTCAATTGAAGCAATCATTTGACCAACCTTTGATCATCGTCCGACCATTGGCGTCCAGTTTATAAAGTCGGTTGTCGTTCGTCCATCGTTCGATAATAAGGATTTCCAAATTTTCGACGAACGGTTAAAATAAAACTGTAGCTCAAAGCTCGATGATCGGGCGATGATTGGTAGACTTATGAATATTTAACCATTGTAAGCTTTTGTCGTTTTCTATTCAAATCTACGCAAAATTTTGCATACATTTTTTTAACAATTTGTTACAATTCCGCACATTCTCCCAGTTGGCATTTCAAACATTACTCATGTCACCTATTTGAAGATAGATCTATGAAAATACTGCTGATCCGTAAAAAAATTGGGTGAGGTTATTTATCCGACGATACAAGAAAAATTTTTTCAACCGACCATCGGCTTAAATGTGACCTAGACACGAGGCTTCAATATTTGTCTTGGGTGTCCATTATGACAAAAGCTTTCAATTGAACAAATAAAAATAAAACATTTTCAGTGTTTTCATCTTTGCTACATGTTTACCGTAAAACATCTTAGAAGTGTATTCCAATTCATCAGTTTACGTCCCACTCCAGAATTGTGTTACCATTAAGGACATAGTGTTTCAAAAACACATCTTGTTAGGTCTTTCCACCTTTCTGTGGAAAGAACTCTTGAAATGCTTACGTTTTTTTTTATTATTTTATTTCTCACCTTATGTTTTGACACCGTAAGACTTACCAAAAAAATTTATAGTTCATGCTCCTAAATATTTAAAGATATTCCGAAATAAGACCCCCATGTTTTAACTTACACCCCTCATGCAGTTATATTTGGCGAACAGTTAAAATAAAACTGCAGCTCAAAGCGCGATGATCGGGCGATGATTGATAGACTTACAATGTATGAATATTTAACCAATGTAAGCTTTTGTTGTTTTCTATTCAAATCTACACACAATTTACCTTATCTTCTGATGACTCCTTATATGAGTTATTGCCCTTTAACGTCTTTGTGCTTATTAAAAAAACCTTATAACTTTAAAAGTATAAGTCAAAGAGGCATTGACTTTATTGCTACCTGACCCTTGACCTTAGACCTTGAAGATCTGATGAAGGTCAAATGTCAAGGTCATTTCAATTTCTTTTTAATTTTTCCATTTTTTTAATCTTTCATCCATTTTTAATTTCTTTTTCATTGCATTTGATTTTTTAAAAAATGATAGAAAACAAAACTGAACTTCAAAGGAGGTGGAAAGACTTCTTATTGTTCTGTGAACAATAAGTCTCCTAGTTTATTTTCATTTTTATTAGTATATGTTTTTTTTTCATATGTATGGGTTTTTTCGCCCTAATGTTTGAGAGGGACAAAACTACAACGGCCAATATACCTTGTACAACATTTTAAAATATCAACCGTGTGCGTGAATATTTTTTTCATAAACACTGTGTGTGATAATCACTTGTTGATTCTTCATCTAATAAGACATGCAATTGAATCATTTCAATTAAGTTGTTTCTAATCTTTATTCACCCACTTACATGTAAGACAAAATCTAAACAAGTTAAGTTGGTAGGATTTTTATATGCTCTTAACTGATATATTACAGTAGTTGCAAAATGGTTTTTCATGGTCTCTCGACCAATACAGGGGTCTTTATACATTTATTCTATTTAATTTTTATATTAATTTTATTATACATTTACGACTTCGCGCATAGTACTGGGGTTCGAAATTGCGTAACATGTAACACTGTAAACGACGGGAATTAGTATTTTTGGTCATTGTATCGTTTTGGCTGCATGGATTTTTCTGACAATTTCTATCAGGCTTCTATAACTTCCTGTGATGATGTTACACAAAATTCATTAATTAATTTCAAATATACTGACCGATTCCCACTGTTCATAATATTGGAAACATTCTGTAATATGCCGTTATCTTGACGATTAAGAAAATAGATGGAATGTTTGGTAAACATGCTTTACTATATAACAGGTTCTTTTCGTAAAACTGAGTTGACAAATGAAATGTACAAATCAAGATGTAGTCACAAGTTTCTTTAAAGAAATTATCAGCAAGACGTAGGAGAGTTTAACAGGGCGATGTTGATGTCTAGTCGGTTTTGTTACTACGACACAAATATAGTATGATGGTATTTAACCGAGCGTATAGCATCAATGTGAGCTGTATTCTCTATTTATTGGAAATACTTGTAACAGATAGAATCTTATTTCAAAATGTGCAAACAAATAAAATTTTGATTTTAAAGAAACACTAAAAATAAGACATTTTTTAAGAAAACAAGAGCAAAAATTGGATGTCTAGTCTGATTTGTTACGCCTTAAATTTTTGACGTTTTTACGGTTAAACAACGTATACAATAACGTCAGAAAAGTATATTTTGACGTTACAAAATCAGCCCCAATTCTGTGCGCGACGTCTTACATGACTCTAAAGTAGAAGACAGTAGATCTCATTTTTTCGACTGTTTCCCATTTTAATATTTTTAAAGGTACTCCCTGAAATATAGCATCAAGAAGTGTAGGCCCTACCTCAAAACTTTTCAGATCTGAAATATAGAATGAGTTTCTATTTACATGTATGAGCAACAATTTACTTTTTAAGGGACAAACATTACATTTATATCCTATCTTCTGGTTTGATTTCCTTCAACAGTGTTGTCAATTTTTGGCGCCACATTTCGACAAAACGAAGACGAGTGTCGCAAAAGTGCAAAATTTTTAGGAAAATACTCATCTTTATGAAGTAAATTTCAAAATGTGTGTTTACCGGAATCATTAATCAATTTCATTTGAGAACACATTTGATAGTATCATACAAATGTAACATCAAACGATTCACATGTTTTAATAATGTCCCCTTTAAAGCATCGATTAAAGATTGTGATTTTAAAAAATATGTACATTTGCCTTGAGCTATTTAATACATATTAAGGTAATGTCTCTTACCCAAATTCGATAGTTTTAATTCGTATTGTACAGTGACCTTGTTGTGTTCGAAAAACCATGTGAGCTTGAAAATGCATGGTTCTGAGGTAGATTTTAAGGTCACCGTATCAAGAAATGCTTATATATCAAGTCAATGTATCAGAAAAATGTTGACGAATTAATTCAAAAAGCTATATGGGGCATTGATACTACAATGACTGTTGTTTTATAAGTCCAAAGTGGTGTTTTTTTATTCCTTACCACTCACCCAAAATGTTTATGTTAAAAATAAATGGAGGACTGTTGTCAATGAACACTTTTCAAAAGATACAAAACATATTTTACATTTGTAATTGACTTGGTTAAATCTTCTAAAATAATTGAAGATTATTTGACTGAGACAAAGGATTAAATAAATTCATCCTAAAAAAAAACAACAAACAGAAAAAAAAGAAAAACACCTACGTTTTAGTGGATTCCTGTCAGGAGCTGTATTAAAAATAGTTCCTTGTTATGTTTTTTTGCGATTTTGACCTACTTATTCTGCCGCAGAAAAGATAACGAAGTATAGAAACGAAACAAACAGGGCTATCTATCGATCTACGTGTTGTTATTTGTGATATGAGCACTCATATCATGAAGGGCAACTTAATCAGCACTCAGGCTGTTCAATTGCGGTAAAAAATGGTATGCTTGTACATTTGAATATTTCTTTATAAGCGAGATAAAATAGATCAAAATGCTTCAAATAGAATATGATAAAAACACAGGTGGATTCGGTCATTATTTCTAAATTACTTTCAAAATGAAAAAAAAAAACATTGTAACAAAAATAAAACACTTTATAACTGATCAAAAATACAAGTCTGGAATGCACATTCTTTAATAAAAGAAACTTATTCATACTCCTGGAGTACAGACAGGTTTGAATTTTTAAAGATACGATTAGTTTTCATAAATTCATCTATTTCTATTAACAAAGTCAATATTCATCGAGCAAAGGCTATCAATCCAAAACATAATATATTACTTTAACATTAATATCTGCTAATAATGATTTCATAGATAACCGTTATTCGATATACACTGAATAGTTTGTGGCTAATATAATGAACCAAATAGCTGCTGCCTTATGTAGTTATTTCATGAGAAGATGGTGCTTTCTAATGTTATGCTGTGGTTATCTCATGTGAGGAAATAAGTAATTTTCAGTACCTTTTTTGATTAATTGCTTACACGTACAACCTTCTCCATAAATATTGAAATCTAGGGGACCATTGTTTTATATTAAACGTTCAATCACGATCTTCAAATAAAGAACAAACCCAAGCAAATTAATTTTGTCATCGTTTACCTATAACAGTGTACAGATTACCTGGAATATTAGTTCTTGAAAGTTGAAATAGAATTGCTTCTTTCTGTTGCACTGATAAAACAATCTTCAACCTCATTATTACCGGTCACTGTAGCCTAGTGGTAGAGCGTTCGCTTCGTGATCTGGAGGCCCGGGTTCGATTCTCGTTCACGGCGCCGCGTCATACCTAAGACGTAAACAAAGGTAGTGACTGTTCCTTCGCCAAGCGCTCGGCATTAGAAGTAAAAGTCAAGGGTCTTTCGGATGTGACCTTAAAAACGTCAAAGGTCCCGTGTCACAGTAAGCGCTGGCACGATAAGAAACCCTCACTGCTCAATGGCCCAAAGTGCCGAGTATAGGTCTAAATTTGATGCCCTTCACTGGCATACGGTGACGTCTCCATATGAATGAAAAATTCTCAAGAGGGACGTTAAACAATATACAATCAATAATAAACCTCATTATTTTATTTTTTCCCGATAGGGCCATGGCAATAGTGTATAAGCGCGTTAGAAACAACATGCAAGCACATGAATGACAATGTGCTTACGCGTTAATGACAACACGCTAGCGCGTTAATGACAACGAGTTGTGTGTTTGCGCGAAGTTTTGTTGTAAACAATGCGCTTGAGTGATATTTCTTACAACACGCAAGCGCATTAATGACAACGCTCTAGCGCGTTGTTCACAACACGACTTCTTGCTTACACACAACTTGTTGACATTAACACTCTTTGCGCGTTGTAATTATCGCGGTTGCTGTGCACATATCTCACACTTTGAGAAAATTTTCTAGATGACATTAGACATTCCTGGACAATTTATCACATCTTTAGATCTGCTCTTACGCTTTACAATACCCAAATGGGAGCTATGTATCAGGTTCATTATTTCTGTTCTCATTGACTGCGGGATGATTAACTTGTGACTTTTAAATAAAAGTCCATCAACACACGAGATTCCGTCTTGAATATAGTCAATATACCAGTACATCCTGATTTAATCTGGAAATTTAGCTTTCGAGTCTGGCCATCCCTGTAATACTGTGCCAAGTAGTGACTGCAATTCAAGTGAATGTCATTCACTGAAATGTCTGGAACAAGGTTTTTCTTTTGTTTCACCTAGATATGATCTGTTGAGAGTGTTTGTTTTGTCTGCTTTATTCATAGTCTTCCCAGATTTGTAGATCACTTCTGAAACATACTTCTGCAATCATAATAAAAGTCTTTGTCATTTTGGTAGAGCGGAATGAAGAGGTTTTCTGAATATGCTCTGAAAGGTTTTTTATCACTTTCTACAACCACATGAGGTCCAAATATATATTGGTGAAATTTGATACAGTCAAAAGTGATTACCTAACTTTTTTTTTTGGTTTAGACATACGTCTGTTCACTGTCTGTTAAGGTATTCCTCCCTTACTGGAACAAGTTCAATGAATTTGAATATATAACAGATATGTAGGCATTGAATACTCGGTTCATTTAAACAATAAACATGATTCCCATATATTACTATTAGTATGTATAGTGGAATGTGTCCTAATTTATGACCTTGACATTTGGAAAGAGTTATCTCCCCTTCTTTTAATTAATAAAAAAATCAAATTAAAAAAATAGACGGTAAAAAATGTTTTCGATTGTCATTATATTTTAAGTATTTCAATGCATCTTTCCATGGCAGGATTTATTGATATTAAAATTATTTATTTTTTCATTTTGAAAAAAAACCATAGACTTCAATGCAATCTTTGTAAATTACCTACTGCTTAATTAATGAAATTTTTAAAACTTTCTCGCGAGCAATCCTTCTCCACTATTAAATGCTATAATATAATATCAAACTATTATGTACTGGACGGATATTTAAGGGTAGAGAATTTGGTCCCATTAGGGATGGAAATCTTCAATGTTTTTGGTCAATAAGCAATAGGGTGTTTCTTTTGACAAATACAAGCTCTAAGCCCCTTTGAACTCCTATCCACGGTCAGTACGAAGTCTTTCCTTGGGTTGTAGTATCTAAGTACTGGCGCTTCTGTCACTAACTGCCTTAGGCTCTCAAAACTTTTCATTTGTTCTCATTCCCAGTGCCATGTTATGTCTTTGATAAGTAACTATTATAATGGTGCACTGAATTCTAATAAAGAGCAAGAGCTATCTTAAGCATAAAATGGCTCTGTACTCATATCAATCAATTAACTATCACCCTCTTTCCATTTTCATGTATCAAAATAAAGTAGACACTTGGTGCTTTCATGTTCTATAATGAAATTTCGTTTTGAGAATCCAAATATTTGAAAAACGGGCTTTGAGAATTTCAATGTTCTTGAAATTTGCAAAAGATATGCGCATTTGACTACCTTCAGCAAAGAATTAAAATATGAGCACAGCCTTCGATCCAAAAAATAAAACATGTTTTTTGATCTTCAGAAATAAATCTTTCCTTATGTATTGACATTTTGTATTTTGGATCAGAAGTTGTGCTCTATATTTAATATTAAAATAATGCTTCAACTTTAGGTCATTTTCAAAGAAATTTACAGGATATGAAGAAAATGTCGCATTTTATGACGTCATAATGCATTGACTAGATGTGAATTTACGTCACAATTAAAAGATACGTTGTCACCAACAGTCCAAGTGATATAAATACTGCAGTTTCAACCTAAACTGAGCGGTTTTGAATTTTCAGAAATTCTTAAGGCCAAATAAGACCCAAAGTGGCTCTACCTCTTTGGATTTTTTTCCTAAATATTGCACAAATCCAAGAAATGCCATTAGCCTCTTTGCATTTCCTATCGGTTTCATTTTTTGTTCTGCTCTGATCTTTTTGGATCTGGTCTAACTCCGGCTTTGACAACTAATGTCCTACATGTAGGACTTGTCCTTGCAAAATTTACATTTATCTAGATTAAGCTTAAGTTTCAAGTTGAATTTCTTCACACGATCCGGAACAAGTCTTAAACGTCAATTATGTTCCTGTTGATCTCTGTCCAAGATATGGATGTCGCGTATTATTGCTTTGCATCCTTCAATTTCAGTAAAGTTTCGTAAGTTTCGTAAACATGCTGGAATCTTTGATCTGTAAGATGGCTGTCTTTAGTGGAAAATGCTCACGAAATGGCAATACATTCCACATTGCTGCAGTGTCCGGTTGGAAAGCAATCTGTCTCCCATAAATTTCCAATTCTGTGGTCTCTCTGTTAGAGCTTATACCTATCATGTCGACATCAAATCTTTCCAGGAATAGAAATTCATCTTCCATCTTTGTGTCACTAGAATCTGAGCAGTCTTCTCCCTCGACTAGGCGAACAGAATTGCATTAGTGCAGCATAAATGTAAATTGAAACTTGACTCATGCATCTCCTATTTTCAAAAATGTATTTCCTTTTAAGAATATCATAACCGGGTTAATCTCATTCTGGACTCCAGCCTTAATTGATGTTAAATCCTAACCAGCAAAGGTTTAGGAAGGCAGAGTCCCGAATGACATTGGGCCGATCATGCATATGTTTGATATCCACCAGGATCTTATTAAATTCCGCAATGAGAGGTTAACCAACTTCCTTTTTAATTTGTTATAAAGTTAAAGGGATTCTCCAGCCACCTATCATAACCGCTTTTCATAAAAAAAATAAACAATTTAAATGTTCGATTTCCATAATCGGGTTAACCTTATTCACTGTAACTCGTGAACTCGCTTGGCTTGTGGAGGTACCGATCGTTATGATTACAATAAATAATTTCACACAATATACTAAACATTATACTAAATATTATTAGTTCTAATATAAAAAAAATGTTATCTGTAAATAAATTAAGCCATGTGAAAATTTTAATAATTTGACGAAAACCGCGCAAGTCTAGAAAATTATCTCACCTGTATGAAATACAACCAAGACAGTCAAGATTCAGCTTTCAGCTTCCCACTAAAATCTTGTCTATCCCGGCCGTTCATTTCATACCAGGTTTACGTTTGTAGATTTCCATCTCCATATTTGTAACTCGTTCGAAATTTGCAATAATTACTTTTTATTTTGATTTGAATTTTAATTACTATTATTCTGACCTTAAGTACTTTTTAAACTTCTAATGCACTTTAAAAATAATTTCCGATCTTTTGCACAATCTTTAAATATTATTTATTGTAGCTAATTTATCCAAACACCTGAACTCTGGTCATTCCAATCTCATTGGTTGCCTCATCCTACTAAGATTCTCTTATATTGTTCGGAATGTAGGTTGACTGCAAAAAATAACGTTTGCTTGCAGAATAAAGAATTCCTTAAAGACGACATTTACAAATTTATTTTTTTATTATGTTGAAAAGTTCATTGTGTTGAAAAACTTTTTATTAATTTATACCTTACAATACCGTTATCCTAAAATGGTAGACATTTAAAGATGTGTTAAAAGATACGAAATTTTAAATCGTAATTTTGACGATTCTTATTTTGAGGTCGCCCGTTTGGCGCAGTGGTTAGAGCGTCTGCTTTAAATTCGCGAAGTAAAGAGTCAATCTTTACGTCGTGGGTTCGAATCCCACTGTGGGAAGTGGAGACCGGTCCTTCGGATGAGACCGTATAAACCGAGGTCCCGTTTCGCAGTAGGTGCTTGCACGAAAAAGATCCCTCCCTGCTCAATGGCCCTAAGTGCCGGGTATAGAACAAAATTTGCAGCTCTCCATCGGCAAGTTGTAGCGTCTCCATATGAGTGAAAAATTCTCGAGAGGGATGTTAAACAAAACATAATCAATCAATCATCTTTATTTTGAGATAACATGCAATACTTTGTTTAATTCCTCAAACTTGATTTTATTTATTTTCCTACATTAATGCTTTACCGGAAAAATTCTCAAATTTTACTTCGGTTCAAGCCAAATCACAATTTTTATTTACATGTATGTTTACAAAAAGGGCGTAAAAGTGAGGGAAAATTTACACTGAAACAACAGGTTATGAGCACTTTAAGTTTCAAGGGGAAAATAGTACAAAACATTTATGGACTCCTTCAGTGGTTAATATTATAGGTTTATTGAACTAATATTTGTGAACATTGGGACTAGTTCGCTGTTCAAATGCAAATACTTGGGAGTTCATTTGTAGAGCCAATGAGTGACAATATTAACCAATATAAGTTCAATAACTCTTTTATTATAGGGCTTAAACATCTCACATTGATTTATACTAATTATATTAATACGTTATTCAAATAATTAAAAAAAACTTTTCCTAATTGGTATTTAGATTAACGGCTTTCCTGAAGGCGATCAATATCGCATCATTCAAACTATCCTTTCAAGCGTTATGGTTTTGATGAGGTTTTATTTAGGCTAATAACTGAGCTGCCACTTCTTATCCTAAACTTGTCTTTTTTAGGTTTTTACCAGACGACATTTGGTTTTTGTTTTTAGTAGGAGGCGTTTGATATTAAGTATTCAACGCTCGTATTCGGAATGTTTCGGGCATACTTGTTTACGTAATACAAATTCGGCGTTAAATAAAACGCAAACATATTTAAAAATTCCCCAGATTTTTAGAAGTTTTGGTTTGATTTCAATATTACCTGGCTCACAAGTAGAGTATACGTAGACAAATAGCTCTCTTTATTGGTTTTTGATTTTGATGAATGGTGTTACCCTGGTAACTAATTTTTTTCTGCGAAATACTTTCAACATGCTATTCCTCCTACAATTTTGGTCCTATTTTAATATACAGTACCGACAGGACATAAGCTAGCATAAAAGCGAACCCAAAAGCGCACCCGGGTTCGCTCGCTGGGTCCGAAGTTGATTTGCTCGTGGTCCTCAAGGGACTTATATATTTAAGGACACTGCTCCAACTATCAATAAGTCAATATCTAATTCGAATGCTTGAATGTTGCTGATAAGGACGACTGTGTATAATTTTGGTGTCTTTCTATTAAATTTTGCTGCTAACTTTTTAATCAAATTGTATATTAGATGCATTATGTCATGATAAAACACATTGTCTACTGCATAACTTATACAATGCCTACATAGTAAACATCAAAATATTTCTTTTCCCGCATTGTTCATTTCAGTTTTTAATCAAATGTCGAAAACGTTTTTGTAAACTTTTATCAAATCAAGACTTTAACATGCTTTTATTCTTGCGAAATGTTCATTTAAAAAGAGCAAATCAACAGTTTAATGTTTCTTTCCTCTTTTGCTTTATGAATTCTCAATATAACAGTATTATGTTTACATGTAAAAATCCATTTAAGCCTTTAAGCCTTTAATTGCAATGAGATTTTACACAATACCTCCCTATAGCTAAAGGAATATACCTATTGATATTGCAGTCAGAAGGTTACAAAAACATTCTGTGTTTTACTACTACCGTTTCTGTGCGATATTCCGAGAAGCCCTTAAGCCCTTGCAATGATTTTTTATACCACAATTATTATTGCTAAAGAGAGAATCTCTTTATTTTGAAGTCAAAGGTCAAGATTGTAAATTCATACATTATGTGTGTGTACAAAAATTTTGTTCCAGAGTGTATGACAAAAAGTTTTTGGAAATAACTTTCATACCATAGCTCCCTATGGCCCCTTCTTAGAGTGTATACACCCCCATTTATTTCTTTTAGCACCGAAGACAGAATAGTAAATTTATCATCGACGAGGTTTTTACAGTTTTGAATGGCGGAAGTGTACGTAGTGGTTTGAGCTTTGGATGACCTGTTTTTTTCCAAATGCAGTCTGTTTCAATAAAGTCGATCTGTACAGAGTCGTCTACCGACCCTCTCTCAAATAAATGTGCAAAAATTCGGATGTGGATTTGGAGCTAAGCGTTACTTTTCCTAAATATCTCCACATCTCGTAATACAAAACAAACTCAAAGTCTGTTGAACTTCATCAAGGGTTTGATACTGAAAATGAATAAAACAGATATATTGAATTAAACAAACAATATGTTAAAAGGACACGATTGTTTAAACAAAATTGATATCCTTAATAAATACGTGGAATTAATGTTCGTGTTATTTTGCGAAAAGCAGCACAAGCAAAATTTAATTACTCGCCCTTATTTTAATGGTGCTGAAATCTTTGTTAAAACTCTTGATCAACCGTCCATTTGCGAATGCCTATTCTTGCAATTTGCTGTTGAAGAGCCCATTCGCGATAAAAAAGTACTACAGAAAAACAAGGAATCTACAGGAGTCGACTATGATGTTAGACAAGTTTTTCGGAATTATCATGCGATAGGTCTTTAAAGCAGATCTGGTAGTGAATAAAATTCTAAAATGTGTCAAACTTTTCATGCGAAACGAGAGAATGGTCTACAGATGGTTGTTTTTGGTGTCATATTATGGTGATATAAGACATTTAATATTGAGCATAATTCAAAACATGAACACTTCGAAGTTTATTTCTGTTCAACACCTGCGACTATAGTGATTTTGTACGTGCTCATATAGACTTATTTGATGTAATCAAACTAGGCACACTTTTAACTCTATCAACAGCATTGTTTAATTTATGCAACTGCCATCTGTAGTTCGATGTTTTATACGTTCATATTGAAATATCTAATCGCAGAAAATATGTAGAAGTCTAAGTGGTTATTGAAACAAATACATGGTTGATAAAATATTAGATACATTAGTATATCATCCTGAAGCCCATATTTTAAAGCCGGCGTATGTTTAAGAAATATAATTATGCTTTTGTCATACTGATTTAATGTTGTAATGCCAATGTTCGTGACTAATATTATCTACCGTACTTATGTATCCAGTAAAGTGATGGACAATATATTATACAAAAAAATACCTTTGTCAAATCTTACAATCCTGCCGTCAACAATTTCTGCAGTTGTGTCATCCGGGCACTTGAATCCTCCATACTCTGTTACTCGGTTATTGCAGCCCGGTCATCCGGGCTGCTCTATACATGTTAGTTTAAGTGTTGGTGTATGGTGATTGAGGTGGGAGAAGTTATGCAGAATTAACATTTTCTAAACATTAAAGAAAATGTTAATCGGAATGTTCTTTCCCCTTATTAAAAAAGAGACATAAAATATTTACTTCCATAAAGTGAATTTGTAAAATATATATGTTTTTAATATCAAATGTATATAGTTGCTCATCATTTACTATCGAATAAACGACGTGTCCCTTTTTTTAGAACATCGAATTTTACTTATCGCATAAAAACGAAATGTACACAGTTTGTGTTTTAAATTCTTAAAAGGAAATACATTTTTGAAAATAGGAGATGCATGAGTCTAGTTTCAATTTACATTTATGCAGCACTAATGCAACCCGAGTGCTTCACAAAATTCTTCAATATTTTTAAATTTAAAGTCAATTTTAAAATAATAATAAAAAAACTACAGATAGCGTTAAGCACAGTAAGACCCTCAAGAATGAAAAGATCAGTGTAGATTTCTTATTTGAACACCGTCTCATCGAGTGCTTATGCTTTGGGTAGGGGAGAAAAGAAAACGATAATTTCAGCTTCGAAACTGTCAGAGGAGGAACAGAAGAAACTTAAGAAGTACGTAGTAAGATCGAGGAATATGTGAAGCCCAGATCATACGTAATTTTTAGCCGTTACAAATTTCACAGTAAAGTTCAAGAAACAGCTGAGACATTTGAACAGTTTGTTACTCAGTTGAAAATGTTAGTGAAAGACTGTAATTATGAAAAGCCAGATGATTAGGTTAGAGACAGAGCTGTGATAAGTGTGGAATGTCCAAAGATTAGAGAAAAACTTATTTAAGTCGGATCAGATCTGCAGCTAGAGAAAGCTGTGGAAATTGCGCTCACTCATGAACTCTCACAGGTCCAAACCAAATCTATGACAGGAGAAGACCATTTAGTTAACTATGTTCACAAGGGAAACCATCTCTGCACAGTTTAAGTTTAGCAAAATCTGAGATAGGTCAACAACCCAAACAAAGATTCAGTTAAAGTAAATATGACAAAACCTGTACAAGATAGGATACAAACATCCCTAACAAAAAAATGCTATAGTTAACTATAGTTTACTATAGTTAACTATAGTTATAACTTTGACACTTTGAAAACTTTGACAAAAACTTTGACACTTTGAAAAACTTTAGCGAAAACTTTGACACTTTGAAAAACTTTGGCGAAAACTTTGACACTTTGAAAAACTTTGGC
Source organism: Saccostrea glomerata (assembly GCA_003671525.1). Classification (NCBI taxonomy): domain Eukaryota; kingdom Metazoa; phylum Mollusca; class Bivalvia; order Ostreida; family Ostreidae; genus Saccostrea; species Saccostrea glomerata. The sequence continues at coordinate 368,006 of PRKT01000502.1, forward strand.
AAAAATTTTGACACTTTGAAAAAATTTAGCGAAAACTTTGACACTTTGAAAAACTTTGGCAAAAACTTTGACACTTTGAAAAAAATTAGCGAAAACTTTGACACTTTGAAAACCTTTATTGAAAACATTGACACTTTGAAAAACTTTGACAAAAACTTTGACACTTTGAAAAACTTTGGCGAAAAGTTTGACACTTTGAAAAACTTTATCGAAAACTTTGACACTTTGAAAAACTTTATCGAAATCTTTGATACTTCAAAAAACTTTATCAAAAACATGGATACTTTAACACATCGAAAAACCTTATCAAAGACTTTGACACTTTAAAAAACTTTATCGAAAACTTTAAAGTTTGAAAAACTTTATCGAAAACTTTGACATTTTGAAAAACTTTATGGAAATCATGGATACTTTAACACTTCGAAAAACTTTATCGAAGACTTTGACGCTTTGAAAACTTTAACATTTTGAAAAACTTTATTGAAAACTTTGACACTTTGAAAAACTTTATCGAAAACTTTGACACTTTGAAAAACTTTATCGAAAACTTTGATACTTTAAAAAAACTTTATCATAAACATGAATACTTTAACACTTTGAAAAACTTTATCGAAGACTTTGACACTTTGAAAAAGTTTATCGAAAATTTTAACACTTTAAAAAACTTAATTGAAAACTTTGAAACTTTGAAAAACTTTATCGAAAACTTTGATACTTTGAAAAACTTTATCAAAAACTTTGATACTTTGAAAAACTTTATCAAAAACTTTGACACTTTGAAAAACTTTGGCGAAAACTTTGACACTATGAAAAACTTTGGCGAAAACTTTGACACTTTGAAAACCTTTGGCGAAAACTTTGACACTTTGATTTACTATAGTTAACTATAGTAAACTATAGTTAACTATAGTTAACTATAGTATTTTTTTGTTAGGGATGATAGGAAACCATGTCAAGCTCCCGGACAAATATATAAATGCTACAAAAGAAACCATTTTGCACAGGTTTGCCGAACCAAAACCAATAAACACAAATCAAATTCTGTTCGCCTAGTCGTGGGAGAAGACTGCTCAGATTCTAGTGACACACAGATGGAAGATGAATTTCTATTCCTGGAAAGATTTGATGTCGACATAATAGGTATAAGCTCTAACAGAGAGACCACAGAATTGTAAATTTATGGGAGACAGATTGCTTTCCAACTGGACACTGCAGCAATGTGGAATGTATTGCCATTTCGTGAGCATTTTCCACTAAAGACAGTCATCTCACATATCAAAGATGCAAGCATGTTTACGAAACTTGATGCAACATCTGCTTCAAAAGTCTACCAGATAGCAATGACGGTCACTGATAAAGAAATTGAAGGATGCAAAGCAATAATACGCAACATCCATATCTTGGACAGAGATCAACAGGAAATAATTGACGTTTAAGACTTGTTCCGGATCGTGTGAAAAAATTCAACTTGAAACTTAATTTAGATAAATGTGAATTTCGCAAGGACAAGTCAAACATGTAGGACATTAATTGTCAAAGCCGGAGTTAGACCAGATCCAAAAAAGATCAGAACAGAACAAAAAATGAAACCGATAGGAAATGCAAAGAGGCTAATGGCATTTCTTGGATTTGTGCAATATTTAGGGAAAAAATTCAATTTATTAGAATTCGGTGCACCATTAAAATAGTTACTCATCAAATACATTACATGGCACTGGGAATGAGAACAAATGAAACGTTTTGAGAGCCTAAAGCAGTTAGTGACAGAAGCGCTAGTACTAAGATACTACAACCCAAGGAAAGACTTCGTACTGACCGTGGATACGAGTTCAAAGGGGCTTAGAGCTTGTATTTGTCAAGAGAAACACCCTATTGCTTATTGACCAAAAACATTAAAGATTTCCATCCCTAATGGGACCAAATTCTCTACCCTTAAATATCCGCCCAGTATATAATATTTTGATATTATATTAAAGCATTTAATAGTGGAAAAGGATTGCCAGCGAGAAAGTTTTTAAAATTTCATTAATTAAGCAGTAGGTAATTTACAAAGATTGCATTGACGTCTATGGGGAAAAGCGTTTTTTTTCAAAATAGAAAATTAAATAATTTGAATATCAATAAATCCTGGGATGGAAAGATGCATTGAAATACTTAGAATATAATGACAATCGAAAACATTTTTTTTTACCGTCTATTTATTTTTAATTGATTTTTTTATTAATTAAAAGAAGGGGAGATAAATCTTTCCAGAAGTCAAGGTCATAAATTAGGACACATTCCACTATAAATACTAATAGTAATATATGGGAATCATGTCTAAATGAACCGAGTATTCAATGCCCACATATCTATTATATATTCAAATTCATTGAACTTGTTCATATTAGGGAGGAATACCTTAACAGACAGTGAACAGACGTGTGTCTAAACCAAGAAAAAAGTTAGGTAATCACTTTTGACTGTATCAAATTTCACCAATATATATTTGGACCTCATGTAGTTGTAGAAAGTGATAAAAAACCTTTTCAGAGCATATTCACTGGAAGTACCTGATAAACCATGGGCCATCATTTCAGCAGACAGTTCGAGATCAGTGATTTTTCTCCAGAACGTATTAAATAAATGCGATCGGAAAATAATATTATGGTGCCCCGATAGGGTCATTGCATAGGTGTATAAGCGCGTTAGAAACAGCACATAGCGCGTTAATTAGAACGTGCAACCGCGATAATGACAAAGCGCAAAGTGTGTTAATGTCAACAAGTTGTGTGTAAGCACGAAGTCGTGTTGTGAACAACGCGCTAGCGCGTTGTCATTAATGCGCTTGCGTGTTGTAAGAAATAACACGCAAGCGCATTGTTTACAACAAAAAATCGCGCAAACGCACAACTCGTTGTCATTAACGCGCTAGCGTGTTGTCATTAACGCGTAAGCACATTGTCATTCATGCGCTTGCATGTTGTTTCTAACGCGCTTATACACTATTGCCATGGCCCTATCGGAAAAAAATATAATAATGAGGTTTATTATTGATTGTATATTGTTTAACGTCCCTCTTGAGAATTTTTTCATTCATATGGAGACGTCACCGATGCCGGTGAAGGGCATCAAATTTAGACCTATACTCGGCACTCTGGGCCATTGAGCAGTGAGGGTTCTTTATCGTGCCAGCGCCTACTGTGACACGGGACCTTTGACGTTTTTAAGGTCACATCAGAAAGACCCTTGACTTTCACTTCTAGTGCCGAGCGCTTAGCGAAGGAACAGTCACTACCTTTGTTTACGTCTTAGATATGACACGGCGCCGTGAACGAGAATCGAACCCGGGCCTCCCGATCACGAAGCGAACACTCTACTACCAGGCTACAATGACCTGTAATAATGAGGTTGATTGATTGATTGTATATTGTTTAACGTCCCTCTTGAGAATTTTTCACTCATTTGGAGACGTCACCATATGCCGGTGAAGGGCTTCAAATTTAGACCTATACTCGGCACTCAGGGCCATTGAGCAGTGAGGGTTCTTTATCGTGCCAGCGCCTACCGTGACACGGGACCTACGTTTTTAAGGTCATATCCGAAAGACCCGGGACTTTCACTTCTAGTGCCGAGCGCTTGGCGAAGGAACGGTCACTACCTTTGTTTACGTCTTAGGTATGACGCGGCGCCGGGAACGAGAATCGAACCCGGGCCTCCCGATCACGAAGCGAACGCTCTACCACTAGGCTACCGTGACCGGTGTTATAATGAGGTTGAAGATTGTTTTATCAGTGCAACAGAAAGAAGCAATTCTATTTCAACTTTCAAGAACTAATATTCCGGGTAATCTGTACACTGTTATAGGTAAACGATGACAAAATTAATTTGCTTGGCTTTGTTCTTTATTTTAAGATCGTGATTGAACTTTTGATATAAAACAATGGTCCCCTAGATTTCAATATTTATGGAGTAGGTTGTACATGTAAGCAATTAATCAAAAAAGGTACTGAAAATTACTTATTTCCTCACATGAAATAACCACAACATAACATTACAAAGCACCATCTTCTCATGAAACAACCACATAAGGCAGCAGCTATTTGGTTCATTATATTAGCCACAAACTATTCAGTGTATATCGAATAACGGTTATCTATAAAATGATTATTAGCAGATATTAATTTTAAAGCCATGTGTTATGTTTAGGATTGATAACCTTTTTCCTCGATGAATATTGACTTTATTGATAGAAAATAGATGAATTAATGAAAAACAATCGTATCTTTAAAAAATCAAATCTGTCTGTACTCCAGGAGTATGAATAAGTTTCTAACAATGTGTTTATTACATAAATGCTGACTAAAGAATATGCATACCAGACATGTATTTTTGTTCAATTATATAGTGTATTATTTTTGTTACAATGTATTTTTTTTTATTTTGATAGTAATTTAGAAATAATGACCGACTCCACCTGTGTTTTTATCTATTCTATTTGAAGCATTTTGATATATTTTATCTCGCTTATAAAAAATGTTCAAATGTACAAGCAAACCAGTTTCTTTTACCGCAATTGAACAGCCTGAGTACTGATAAAGTTGCCCTTCATGTTGGAGTGCTCATATCGCAAGTAACAACACGTAGGTCGCCTCGTTATCTTTCCTGCGGCAGAATAAGTAGGTCGAAATAGCAAAAAGACAAGGAACTATTTTTAATACAGCTCCTGACAGGGATCTACTAAAACGTAGGTGGTTTTTCTTTTTTCTTTTTTTTGTTTTGTTTTTTTTTAGTATGATTAATTAATCCTTTGTTTCAGTCAAATACTCTTCAATTATTTTAGTAGATTAAAGCAAATCAATTATAAATGTAAAATATGAATTGTACCTGTTGATAAGTGTTCATTGACACCAGTCCTCCATTTATATTTTAGTATAAACATTTTGATTGAGTGATAAGAAAAAAAAAACACCACTTTGGACTTCTAGGAACAACTATCTTTGTAGTATCAATACCCAATGTAGCTTTCGAATCAATTTGTCAACATTTTCCTGATACATGTACTTGATATCGTGATTACTTAACTTAAGCTGAGTAAACAAAACAATGAGATAAATAAATGCTATATACACCTGAAATGCCGAAATAATAGTAATGATAATAATATTTATGATAATAACTCATACATGTACATAGTGTGTGAAATATTTTCTTTTTAAAAAGCTTTCCTTGATACAGTGACCTTAAACTCTACCTCAGAACCATATATTTTCAAGCTCACATGGTTTTTCGAACAAAACAAGGTCACATTACAATACGACTTAAGACCATCGAATTTGAGTAAGAGACATTACCTTAATATATATCAAATAAATCATGGCAAATGTACTTGTACATATATATTTTTTTTAAATCACAATCTTATGTCGATGCTTTAAAGGGGACATCATTAATACATGTAAATCGTATGATGTTACATTTGTATGATACTACCAAATATATTCTCAAATTGAAGTAACTGACCTTTTAATGATTCCGGTAAACACAACTTTTCAAATTTACTTCATAAAGATGAGTATTTTCCTAAAACCTTGCCACTTTTGCGACACTCGTCTTCGTTTTGTCGAAATATGGCGCCAAAAATTGACAACACTGTTGAAGGAAATAATACCACAAGATAGGATATAAGTGTAATGTTTGTCTCTTAAAAAGTAAATTGTTGCTGATAAATAGAAACTCATTTTACATTTCACGATCTGAAATTTTCAAATTTTGAGGTAGGGCTTATATTTTATGATGCTATATTTCAGAAAGTAACTCTAAAAAACCTTTTAACATGGGAAACATTAAAAAAAAAATAGATCTACTGTCGTAATCTTTCATTTTAGAGTCATGTAAAGGTAAATTTAAAGTAAATATAGAAATTAAATGAACTGCACCATTTCTGTGTTTAGACAAGGCAAAGAACTTTACAAAGACCTTTGCATTTGTCGAGAGACCACGAAAAGTCATTTTGGAACTACTGCAATCCATCAGTTAAGAGCATATAAAATCCTACCAACTTAACTTGTGTAAATTTTGCCTTACATTTTAGTAGGGGGATAAAGATTAAAATTAAGTTATGAATTCTTAAGATATATTTCGTTGCCTTGTTACATGTACACAATTTGCATCGTACTACTGGACGTTAAGCTGTGCGAAATCCATTTGAGTTTTAAAAGTGCGCGGAGCTGTAAGACACAAGTGTAGTATTTGGAATAGCTCTGATGATATGAAAAGTATAGAAGCTTAATTTTACCAATTTATATTATTGTGCTTCATTTTTTCTTCTGTTGATTATGTAGCGACTAATATCTGAATAGAAACAACTAAATTGAAATGATTCAATTGCATGTCTTATTAGATATAGAATCAACAACGTGATTATCACACACAGTGTTTAATGAAAAAGATATTCACGCAAACAGTTCATCTTTTAAAATGTTGTGCAATGTATATCGACCATTGTAGCTTTTCCCTCTCATACATCAGGGTGACAAAACCCATATACAGCTGTATATGGAAAAAAAATACCAATACTAATAGAAATCAAATATACAATATGTGTTTTTGAAACGAAAGATGTTTTCGGGTACATGTAGCGAAGATGAAAATACTGAAAATGTTTTATTTTTAATTTGTTCAATTGAAAGGTCTTGTCATAAAGGACAGCCTTTTGTCTAGATCACGTTCAAGCCAATGGTTGGGTGCCCAAATTTTTTTTTGGTATCGTCGGATAAATAACCCCACCCACACCTTTTTTTGTAGAGATCAGCAACATTTTCATGAATCCATCTTCAAATAGGTGACAAGAGTAATATTTCAAAGGCCAAGTGGGAGATTATTGCAAAAAAATTGTGACAAATTGTTAAAAATGTATGTAAAATTTTTTTGTATATATGCAATGAAAACGTCAAAAAATAAAAAAAAAATTAAAAAAAAAAAAAAAGATATTTTACGGATTTATGATTTATTTCACTTTCTTTCAAATGATATTTATCAATCCATGCATCGAAGGTTTTCTTATGTTATATATCCTTCACTGGTTTAATATTCATAAGTCTACCAATCATCGTCCGATCATCAAGCTTTGAGCTACAGTTTTATTTTAACCGTCCGCCGAAAATTTGGAAACTCTTATTGTCGAACGATGGACAACGGACAACCGTCTTTATAAACTGACCGCCAATGGTCGGACGATGATCGAAGGTTGGTCAACAGATTGCTACAATTGAAGAAATCGGACACTAACACAGAAAAAAATATAAATTGGGCCGATGGACACAAAATTGGTCGGCCGACAACAAAGAGATCAAATCAGACAAGACAAAGGCGGATGAACTGCCGATTGTGACCCAAAGAATCCAATTTTTGTTTTAAAAACTATGGGCTGTTGTTGGTTTTTGGTTTTTTTTTATATACACTAGCTTCAATGACTGAAATTTATGTACTATGAAAATACCTCGGGATCGGTATTCCGAAACGGATGGTGCAAAAGTAAAGTCAAACTGTTCAGTCGTTATTGAAGGATTGTTAGAAACACGAAATATTTAACAAACTAGTTGATAAATACTTATTTCTGAAAATAAAAATTTCCTTTATTTTAGATTTTAAGGGTTGAGGATTTTTATGTCTATTCCATTGCCAGATATTATGTTAGTCTAACAATATATCATCCGTGGATTTTTATTTCTGTGCTGCAAAATATGTCAACTATGAGGAAAGTAGCAATAAATTGCTCCCACCTCTGATGTTTAGGAGGTCCGTGTTTGCTCTGCTCCTCTCTTGTATTGTTTATGGACTTTGATATTGAATACTGTTTGTTATCTTCATACCCATCGTTTTTTAAACCTTTAATGTAACTAAAATAAGGTGACAAAACCTTCCTTAGAACACTCTGGTTCAATAAAACAGAATGAAAATAATAGTAAGGGGTAAAGAAAGTCTAATTTTGTTGATAATAAAATAATGATTATTAAATATTTTGTATCTTTTGTGATTTTTTTGTTTTGAAAGAACCCTTAAAAAAATAGAATACAGGTACATGAGAATGAATATTGTAGCTCTATTTACACAGAAATCAGTTATCAAAGACCTATATATAATAAACAAATGCTAAGTATTTAAGTTTAATGTTTTATTCGAGTTGGCAGGTATTGTCCACAGTGGTCTACACAACAGTGGGGCAGCCCGGAAAATGGCATACCCCCAAAATCAACATAAGTTGTGCCCTCCCTGACGGGAAAGTAGCACGCTGGGTTGACCTCAATCGTGCTACGGACACATTTCAACACAAATTATCTTTTAATTATATTATTTTGCTTTAGCTTTACATTGTATAAGATATAATTTTCAAAGTCAACATCACATATATCAACATCAACCATCACATATATCAACATCAACCACAAAAGTCAACAAAATCAGCAGTTCAATGGTTAAATTGAAGGTGACGATTTCGCCAATACGACCACTGTGAAGTATAGTTTACTGTCTTTCCCCGAACTTCTCGAATGGATAATTCGCCAAGCTGACCCTTGTCACGCATGGTATTCGGCCAGAGATCATTCCAAACTGCAAAGATTCCAGAATACAGAAATAGCAGGCAATTCTGATCAGCATAGTTAGTCTCCTTCAACGAAATCTCTAATATCTGCAAAGACAAAAACAAAAGCCCACAGCAGAAAGAGATTCTCAATAACATTTGCATAACATTAATAAATTTGGTAAAGCCAAACCATGTAAAGCAATGAAAAACGTGGTTTAAACAAACAAAAGGGGAAAGGGTACATAGTTAACACCTAGTTCAAGGGGTGAGGTGGGAGGGTATTTCGTAATACAAAAAATAAATTGGATACTTTCATCACCCACCTTTCACTTTCATTGATTCATAGAAAAGGGGAGATAACCCGTAAACCTAGTGACTAAGTACCGACACTGTATGGATTGATAAATAAATTCCGGCTTATCACATTTATTAGTTTTTCCACAAAAAGGAGATGAATGATGACATATAATAAAGGATAGAGCTTTGATAACGGCGCATATTGTGAGATGAACTCAAATATGCGGTATTATCAAAGACCTATATATAATAAACAAATGCTAAGTATTTAAGTTTAATGTTTTATTCGAGTTGGCAGGTATTGTCCACAGTGGTCTACACAACAGTGGGGCAGCCGGCAAAATGGCATACCCCCAAAATCAACATAAGTTGTGCCCTCCCTGACGGGAAAAGTAGCACGCTGGGTTGATCTCAATCGTGCTACGGACACATTTCAACACAAATTATCTTTTAATTATATTATTTTGCTTTAGCTTTACATTGAATAAGATATAATTTTCAAAGTCAACATCACATATATCAACATCAACCATCACATATATCAACATCAACCACAAAAGTCAACAAAATCAACAGTTCAATGGTTAAATTGAAGGTGACGATTTCGCCACATGGGCACCGTAGGTGCCCACCGCCACCTGGTGGGGGTAGGCATCTTCAATTTAACCACCCACCATGGACCCCTAGCCTACTCAATACCCTCAGCAACCCATCCATCGTGAACATCACTCTCTCTCATTTCCAACCCACTGTAGAACTATCCTGCATAAAAATAATTCTGGTCTCCCTTCAAATTAATCGTGCCTAATCCCTCCCCCTCCTGGATTTATATCTTTCCAAGTTATTAGTATTATATTGCTTTGGGTCTTTATTTCTATTAATAATATCAAGCTGGCAAGAAAGAACTACTACCTGGACTTATGTAAGAAAATTATGTAGAAAATACGTTTTATTTAGATTTAACCCCCCCCCCTTTTTATTTTCATGCCGAGATTACAAACAAAATGAATGAGCACCTTTACTCTTTACCCCCCCCC
>PRKT01000502.1:379214-394582 GCA_003671525.1 Saccostrea glomerata
TGATTTATCTATTATTATTGCATGACCATTCATATAGCATGTGCCATAAGGAAAATACATAGAAAGTACCAGCACTGTGAGCTGTATTCAAATGAGCCTGCATTGACTAGCACCTGAAGAACTCTGTAAATTGTCCCTTATTGAATAACTTGAGTAAAATTGGTAAAAGTTCAGGAAAATTAAGTTGCAATTCCTATATTAAGGTTCACTTTCCCCAATGAGAAAGATAACTCAAAGGAATAAATGTTAATTATGGTAATTTCCTAATTCATTTATTTATTTTCAGTGCTTCAATTAGCCTATAAATTATCATTATTTAATTTCTTTTTATAGTCTTTTCTTTGTAGAATTATATTTAAATACCCAAAGTTCTCTTTTTGTATAAATATTAAACAAGTGACTAGACCCATATTTTTAGAACATTGTCTGGAATTACAAGCCCATGCTGAAATAATCTCTGAGAAAATAATCAACCTTTGTGAAACAATAAATAAATTAGTAAAATAAGTTTACTTGATTTTCATGTTAACTTAAGATGGTACAAAACTTTTCATTTACTAAACACAACTTTGGTATATAAGATACATGGCCTTTATGCAGTTAAGGGGTAAGAAGACATCAAGGAAGCTAGGAGGTCAACAATTATTAACCACCAGATATAATTTAAATTTTGGGATATGATATCTTAAGCTTTCAACTATGATTTGGCAAAGAAAAATTTCATAAATTTTTGTTTTAAATTTGATCATTTTGTTATATCTTAACATTGAGCTCTTCTTATCAAGGAGATCAAAATGGTCTAAAAATGCCCACAACCACCCGCCCCTTTAAATGATGTATTTATATTGGGTCATCATCAAACCTTCTCAATTAAGGTAGAGGCGCTGTTAGAGAAATTCATGATTATGCTCATGTACACTGGAGACAGCTTCCAAATGAATGAACAGACCGACCTTCTTTTATTTCTTTTAAGTATAATTTTAACTAAACCAACATGACAACACAGAATATATATGCGAAACATGCCTTTGACCCCATCTTACTTAATCTGAACCCTTTAATATATATTAACCAGCAAAATAGTAGTTAGCCTTGCTAGATATGTACATGTAGTTAATTAAAATAAAATTTGGAGAATCCTATCTATATCAACTGTTACTAATGAACCATTGAGGTCCTAAATTCCTATGCACACATTGTTATTGTTCTTGTTGAGTCTGAAGTTGTCCTCCATGTCAAGCCCCTTCAAGAGAAGTGATATCCGATTAGGTGAGGATGCTGCTGGTCCTAATATACATATTATGTGGATTTGACAGACAATGTACAATTCAACTCTGGTGCATGTTACCTATGCCGGGTATGCCCCTCCAGATTTTACACCCTGAATTGTTCATTGTAATGCTTCCATCCAACTGAATTTTTTGACTCAAAATCTATTTAGTCATCATTCATATTTACTTACCTTGAGTTTTGTCATATAGCATATGTACAACTGTAAATATGTATAAACAAATACACAACTTACTTGATGTTTCATTCATATCATAAAATGCATAATTGTAATTCATATCATACAATGCATTATTGTGATGTTACATTTAAAGCACCATAACACGTTCTGTTTTTTACTTCAAACTATTTCATTTCACAATTGATTACTGCCTTTGTCGCAATTGCATATCTTTCATGCCTCTCTTTGGACCCTTGTTAAAGATGAATGGCCTTGTTTGAAATTTATATACTGTAATTAGAGTTCTGTCCCTTTGTGAATCTAGCTATAAATAACATTTCTAAAGATTTATCAAACTTTTATAACTTCTCAATCTGTATTTTTTTTTATTCACTGTTTTAAGGAAAAAGGTAGACTGGTATGGCACAGCTAGTGTAACCCTATCCTTGAACATTTATTTATTTATTTTTGTTAAATATCACTCAATATTTTCAATAAAGGGATAAATGCGACAAACCCGAAGTTACAAAAGCATACTCATACTGTAAGAACTATAATTATGGATATTCCCATTTTAAATCCCCTAAAGATAGGCTAAGGGACCTAAGTAACTAAATATAGGCCACCATGTGTGCGGATGTTTATTGACCAATGACCTTGAATAACATGGACCGAATGAAGTTGAAGTTCAAACCTATTTTTACATTAGCTCATTTTGTTTAAATATTATTTCAATTAGTACGCTTTTCTTCATTCAATATCTGCCGATGAAGTTGGCTATTATTACCACATTGTAGTTTCTTGTACCATGTGCCAGAGTTTAAAGCATGGACGGGTGGCAAAATGATCTGTTTCAATCCAATAAAATACTTGCCATCGAGCAATATTAATGTTAATAAGATAATCCGTTTTACTTCTTCGACTGAAACTTAACCTTTAAAACTGATAATAATGATGATAAAATATTTCATAATACAAAAAATAAATTGGATACTTTCATCACCCACCTTTCACTTTCATTGATTCATAGAAAAGGGGAGATAACCCGTAAACCTAGTGACTAAGTACCGACACTGTATGGATGGATAAATAAATTCCGGCTTATCACATTTATTAGTTTTTCCACAAAAAGGAGGTGAATGATGACATATAATAAAGGATAGAGCTTTGATAACGGCGCATATTGTGAGATAAACTCAAATATGCGGTATTAAACAAAATATAGATCATGTACAAGTTGATCTAATTATAATCATGGAAAAGCAATAAATTACCTAAAGGGTGTGTGTAAGTTATGGGGGAAACGATCTATGGTTCCGGAGAGCATACAGATATGGTAAATAGTACGTATAACGAAGGTGCTTTTTTTTACAGGATAGTCTCAAATATTACACTGAGAAGTCAACGTCTTACGTTTGCAATGTCTAATCAAAAAAGTACGTATTCCCTATATTTTCTTTTAAATGAAAAGGGTTTATAATACATAAATGTACAATTTATATAAATGGATATTCTTACATAGATTCATGATTAATATTTACTTTTGTGATAGTTTCACATATTTTGATGCTATATCAATCCAATACTAGAGGAATCGTTGGATAATTGTCATTTTTAATACTGCGTCATGACTTCTTTTTGACATTTTGGTCAAAATTATTTATAAAAAAAATATTTTCCACCTCTAGAGGGTGTAGAAACATCATGTACAAATTCAGAAACCAGAACAGTCTCAGTTCTGCAACCTTCTGATCAGAGTCTGGATATAGTGGTTGGCTTTTCACCGACAAGTTTACTTAAGGACGAAGGACGCAAAGAGAAACCAAAATCATCTCCAAGAACATCAGCTCCAGACCCTCCAAAAAACACAGACAAATCTCAATGTTGAATCTAAGAGGATGAATTGTTGATAATTTTTTTTTTGGTAGATGGAAACAGTAATATTTAAAAGTGTTCTGTTAGTATTCACATATGCCTAAAAACCTTTCAGAAAGGACATGTTAAAATAAGGCTGATTGATGCTCACAAGAAAGATCAAACTTAAATTACACTAAAAATTGATATTTTCTCAGTCCAATTCTTTGTAATAGGACGGTGCATACCTTTTACTTCAATTAAATGCTTGCGTACTAATAATTGCTTAAAAGCTGGGTTTTTTTCAAATAGGTGTGTTAACTTTGAATAGTTTGAGACCTTAGCAAATTTAATTCGTTTTACAACCCTTGCTTCTGTGAAAAGATAAACTAAACATTGTTTAATAACAAAAGTAGGAAGCCATCTTGATTGCAATATTTTTATTCAAAATTTTTTAATGGTATAATGAATAAAAAGTGCCATTACTAGAAGTTATTAAGGTCAGACAACAAGTCCCTCATTAAAAATTATAATTTTTCTTAAGAATGTGTAATTTAAGTATAGGTACGTACTTAAACATGTTTCCGAAAAAAAAATTAGGATATCTTACCAAACATTTTGCTAAGATACCACAGGGTCATATTTCGTATATAACCACGCAGAACTGTTAAGGCCTACTATGAGAAATCAACGGAAAATAGACGAGCAAAAAAGGGGAATTTTTTAAAAATTGAATTAATTTTAATAAGCTGTTTTATTATCACAAAACTTTAATACTTATGGAAATAGCATATTATAACCCACACTGTACTGTTTGAAGTTTAGTCCAATCGATGGACAGTCACGTGATGAATGCACAGTTTGTGTAATGAATTTAGGTCATTAACAAATTTCAATATCGCAAGGGCATACCCAAGTTGAAATTAAAAATACAAGCTATTAATAGTTTCTGCATAGTTTGTAGTTCCTGAAAAGTGCTGCTGCTTTGAATAGAATTTGCGTTTTAATAGTTAAATTTTCAAGTAAATAATCCAATGCCGAAATATGTTTGCCTTTAACAAAATACGTTGCGTACTTATAAAATCACGCCCTAGATTTAAAGAAAGCAGCAGCACTTTTCAAGTTGAGGAACATATCCTTTATCTATATTCAAAAAATGGTTCAGGTCTATGCAGTGTATTCCCTTGCGAAAGTACGATTTTATGGAGCAACTCGATGAAAAATATACGTAACCTGTACATAAAACACGACATTACAAATATGATACATTTTCTCGGTAGTTAATTAATAATCGCACTAAACAAAGGATATACATTGGTATTAATGGACTATTCAAAACCTGTAAATAATATTTCATTTAATAATAAAACGCATTTTTCATTGTTAAAAAATTCTTCACTCTGCATCTCACAGCACATGTAATACGTCATTTTTACCAATATGACCTCATGTTTACAAGTTCATCGCAATCAGTGCTTTGTTTATAACCAGCTAAATGGGATTTAACTGGCAGCTTTTTTTTTAATGCATTGATAAGGTATATTGTTGTTTATTATGCTAATTCAGTTAAAAGTTGCATATTATTTGATTTTCAGGTATTTTGAGAAATACATAAAAGTCATATTTTTGTGCGACGTCACAGTAAACTTTTCCGGTATAAATTAGGTCCCGCCCCCTTTTTCAAGCCTTAACAATGCTGTGCATCATAATTTTTTAAATGGCCTGTAACATTTTTTGTGTACTTATTTAAAAAGATAAATCAGAAACAATGTAGAAATCAGAAGATAATGTCAAATACGAATTTTTTTTATATAATACCAAGAGATACAAAGAATATATTTGAGGAACGTGTCGTCTGACCTTACATATTTAAAAGTGCAAGACGTTGTGATTCTAGATGACACAGACTTGATGATTTTGTATTTCTTCAGTAGAAAGACGGTAAAGTAGCTACTTTTATGTAACTTTTTCACACATTCTCTAAGCGACTTATACATTTTAGGCAACAGCTTTTTTTAATACAAGAATATTTGCAAATGCATATTTGTGTTTTTAATATTTTTTGTTGTTTAATACAGACCTTTCATATTTTAAGAAAATGCACTTTGTTTAAACAACAGGTCAAGACGTTAATACTTCTTGAAATATTATTTGTTTTAATCTTTCAAACACTTAATCATATTATGCACTTTCTCTTGCTATTCATCAGATCATATCCTGTTTGTCAGTCTTAGTGCATAAGACTGACAAACAGGTCTATAATATACAGGAAAACAATCAAATAACCGCACAAATATACGAGTCACATGGACGTTGAGATGAAAGAATAAGAGGTCTCTTGTAAGCTTTCACTTCCTCTTTACAGTCATTGTATGGTTAATAGGTTTCGGTTTCGTTTTAACCATATGAGTAGCCTTGACATTATTTTGAGTATAATTGGAAACATCTCCTTATATATATCTTAATTTATATTATTTATTATAAAATTAAATCCCTTAAATCCTTATACAGGGTCGTCATGAATTTCAAAAGAAGAGCATTTGATGTGACGTTTGCACGGCGACCCACATCATCTGAGTGCCTGTCAGATGTGATGACTGATTTCGAAAACATATTGTATCATGTTCTTCTAACTAAGGATCTATTCTTTAAAGGGTTCTGTTGATAAAGATATGGTAAGATGAAGAGGGAATGTTAACGTAGAAAGTATAATCAACCCAAATCAAAGGCACATCTGGTACGATTTTCCTTAACTCTTTACAACAAACTGAACCGTTAGGCAACATATACTTCATATTCACGTCATAGAAATATGATGTTATTTGTTCCCCGCTGGCTCTTTATAACTCTGTACAAAGAGCAAGAGCCACTTTGGGCCTTATGTGGCCTTGGGAATTTCTGAAAAATCAAAACAGCTCAGTTAAGGTTGCAAATGCAGTATTTATCACTTGGAATGTTGTTGATTACGAATCTATTAATCGTGACGTAATTTCTTATCTAGTCTATGCATTATGACTTCATAAAATTCGTCGTTTTCCTTATATCCTGTTAATTCCTTTAAAAACGACCTAAAGCTGAAGCATTTTTTCAATATTTCGTATAAATACATTAGAGTAAAATTAAAAGAAACGAAGATGTTACAGTGCGACGATCGGGACCCAACTTACTAACAGCAACGCATCATCTCACAGTATATTTTCTAAAATAGAAGGGAAAAAGTTAATATTCTTCTAAATTCAATCTGATTTTGAAAAAAAAAAAAATTTCCAGGATTATTTTATAATTTATTATTAAATTTAATTTTCATCCAGTTTAGTATGTATGTTTTTAATTTTGCATTGTGTTAAAATTATCAATGGAAACGTGTATAAGTGATCGGAAATACATAAACTGTATCATAATATGTTTCCAAAGTACATTTTATAAATGCTTGATTAAATCATCGGTTATCATTACTTAAGAACGTGTAAAGCAATTATTTTATTCATCAATTTGTTTCATGATGTATCGTTATATCTGTTTGAAATCATGAATACAGAGGAGATAAAGGTTTTTATATATGTACATAGTTGGTCTGTTAATGTACATTCACATATAAAGTTGCCGAGTCCCTTTGTCAATTTATAATTCACGTACAGACAAAAAGATTATATAGCAATCTCAAGGAAGGTCACTTTAAGGATAACAAGTGTTATGTAATGATTGAGTAATTTTGCTTTATTAAATTTAAAGTCCAACGATGTTTTTTAAACTATTTCCTAATGTCATTTCAAAAAGACCGAGACGCTGCACATTTTTTTTTGTTTTGAGTACCTCAACGTTCGTGCACCTTCTAATTTGGCAGGTTTAAAAGGATAAGAAAAGACATTACATTTGTTATTTTAGTTGACTTAAGCATTTTAATTAAAAAGATAGAAGGTTGCCATCGGTTACCGTCATTACACATGCCAGCACAGATAAACCATGGTTTGGGATTCCGAATAGTTTATTTAATAATGAGCACTTCTCTAAAAGAAAAAGACCAATGCGTATTTGTTCCCATCTGCCTCTTTTCGTAAGGAAAGTTTATTTAAACCTGAAGTTGCATATTTCACGAATAACATGGAGATACTTACAGGTTTCTTTATACAGCTAGAACATCCCGAAATTATGTACTACCCGGGACAAATTATCAGTGGAAAATTTGTTGTGCAAACAGCTATGGACATCATTGTAAAAGGTATTTTTTTTTAAATCACAAAGTAACATTTAAACACACTGTACTAGCGAAAATAACAACTGTTCATTACTTAAAGTACAAAATGAAAAAAAAAAAATCTTTGACGATATATTGAAATCAGTAGCATGATTCACAATTGCATCATTCATAAATATGCGGAATAATTTATGTAATAAAACGTCACTTGTAAAACGTTAGTAGAGACACAGGTATTCGGAAAGAGATTCACAAACTTTGCGTTCACGCCTGTATGACACCAGCGTCTCATCGATGACACTTAATTGTTCAAAAAATACCAAGAGAATGTCGTTCCAGATATTGATCAATTCCTGGCCTAAATTGTCCAGCGTCCCTGGCTTGTTTGGTTAACAATGTAATATCTTTAATTTCATCCCACGTGTGGTCTATAGATGAAACTTGGGTGAAAGTGCTGGCCAGGGCACAATATTAATATTCTTCTGGGCAATAAATTCTCTGACGACACGGGCAACATGCAGTCTGATACTATCCTCTTACAGGGCACCCCACACCATTGCGCATCCAAATTTTCGAGGCGGCAATGTACAAGCATCCGGGTAATACTTCACATCCCGGACATAAACATTCGGGTTACCGTCACCGATGTCCAAATGTAATCTTTATTCATCTGTGAACAAAACATTGGTTTAGTCTTGAAATCAATACCTCTGATGTCTCTGAGACTTTTCTAATCACGATTTTGATGACGCTGGAGCAGTATTGGACGTATCGCAGCATATCTAGGACCAGTGTGATGTTTGCGCAATCGATTATGTACAGTTCCTTCACCTATGCACCCAAGACCCGGAATGTTACGAAAGTCAAACTTGCTGAATGAAAACAATTGTATAGATGCTTGAATCTAAACTGAGTATCTTGTCCAAGCGATGATAGAAGGGGACGTCCTGAACCCTATCGATCCAAGCGTTGTGAATTGCTGCAAATCTCTCAAAAATGACCAGGTGGTGTTTCTGTGAAAAAAATATTGTCTTGCAACAACCTTCTGGGTCATCGCAGCTTGCAAAATGCCGATAGCCCGAAGACGCTGAATTTCATTTAACCTTGGTATAGCACAACTAAAAATTATTATGATTTTAAATAAGTTTTCGAAACAACTCCAGTCTTGAAAAATGTTTCAAATTCTTTTACACTAAAAAATTCCTGCGATACTATACGAAAACGATAATATCTAATAAATACAAAAAAGTACTTGCCCACGATGAAAAGTCCATGTAAATTAGTGGAATTATCATTATTATTTTATAGACAGGGTAATGATATGAATTTTTTTCAGGGAAAAAATACATTAAACCATGCGATTATTATCAACAGCATTTTATTAATTTTCTAAGAAGTAAAATTCGATATTCTCAAAAAGGGACCTGTCGTTTTTTTTTTGTTTTTTTTTTGTTTTTTTTTTTAAATATAGTAAATGATAAACAAATTTATATATTAAATATGAAGAACATATATATTTTTACAGATTCACTTTATGGAAGTTGATATATTATGTATCTCGTAATTTATAAATGGAAAGAACATTTTGATCAACAATCATTTCAATATTTAGAAAAGCTTCAATTTTGAATAACTACTCCCATCCCAATCCCCATATACCAACACTTAAACCTATATGTATAGAGCGGCCCAATCCTCCGAGCTGCAATAGAAAATAAAAAAAAAAATCATTAAAAAAAATACGAGTTCGGAATGCAGCAGAGGCAGGCAGGGCTCTTTCATACCATTGGTGAACGAAGCAAGGATTGCTTGAGGACTGCGTGGGTGTTTATTTGGGAATAGGTGGTACAATGTAAAGTGTCCTAAACATTGCATATCTTCCACTGCATTCCGCAAAAAATACAAGAAATGGTTTCCTGAATAAAAGACCATTTATATTCACCATTATTAAAAAAAGCAGACGTTAGACAATGAAAAAAAATCACAGTGTTGGGTATTACTTTCTTTGTTCAGCCTTTACCTCTTGTTTTATTCGGTATGATATAATTTGTTTTATTATAAAGAAATTTTACTTTTTTCTTCATTTAATTTAAAGAAATTCGAGTGACATGTAAAGGCATTGGTAAAGTTCGGTGGATTCAAACAGGGAGGCATGGAGACAAAACATTCACATCTGTTTTCACAGCCTCCGAAGTATATTTTGAGAACAGTATACCGTTTTTTGGAAAAGGTAGGCTGTGATAGATAGTCTTCTTTTAATGTTTCAGGAGGTGAAATTTTTTAGATTGAGTGCAAAATAATTTTTTTGTTTTGAAAAATGAATCAGTGGGTTTTTGTGTAAATTTGTTGGAAATAATTTTACGTTTTATAATGCTAGAGAGTCACACGATATAAAAAGAACTCTTATTCATCAGGTCGATTAACGACTTTATTCATATTTACTTTTTAAAATCAGAGCTAATATGTTTTCCTTTGTTTAAACCTCGGGAAGAAATTTTCGCTAAAATTTTAATTATTAAATTACATGCCCTCAAAAACAAAAAAGCTAATTATAAGCTTACGGAGACTTAATTATGCAATTAGAGTATTACAGCTAGGCATACATGTACATGCATCTTTGTCCTAATACCCATTATTCTAATTGTAGGTGTAGGCCGGGGAAAGAAAAACAACCTCCCCCCTGGAACATACATACATTCATTCTCTTTTACACTTCCGCAAAACCTGCCTTCGTCATTTGATGGAAAATACGGATACGTGCGATATACTGTAACAGGCACGGTTGAAAAGTCAAAGAAGAGGAGATATGAAGCTGAACAACTGTTTAATGTTATTTCACATTTGGACCTGAACGCATTTCCAAATTGTGCTGTATGTTTTTAACATTAGTAGATTACATATATGTTCTTGCAAGCTAGTCCTATGTATTGAAAATTTTAAAATAGGAAAAAACATAACTTCGTTTTTTAAATACTCATCAATGCATTTTCATCTGATCATGCATGTAGTCAATGTTTATTTTTTTTTTTTTATGTTTTTTCCGTAACCTCACTCAACATTGTTCAGTAAATAGTTGCATTTCGGATGCTAGCTGTTTTAAAATTCTGAAAGAAAGGAATCATTTAAACAAATTTAATTTGTTTTTATGTTTGCACAATTCATTCAAAATAATTTATTTGAGAAAATACATTACAAATATACATTAAAATTAAAATCTTTCCGAGTTGGCAAAGACTTTAATTGCAACGATTTTCTTTTGTATAGTGTAGGGTTGAAAACCATCAAGAGAAGTATATATGCTGTTTGTGCACAATATCAGGGCAAATGACGGGCAAATTGACACTAGACAGAATGGGATATGTCCCTGGGGATACAATTCAATTCCATTCAGAAATTCATAATTCCAGCTGGAAAACTTGTAGGAGCCATGTCAAGTTTTATAAGGTATCTGCAAAAATATCAGTAATTTATCTACGTTAGGATATTTATCACAGTTTAGCAATAGCAACTGCAAAATATCTGTCATGAGGCTACATATATCAGGAACAGATGTACAAAGAAATGTATTGTAGCGTTACGGTAGCAACTACGACTTAAAGTAGTTTTTAGGTATCTTGCGATAATATTTTCTTTTGAATTATCAAGAAATTACAGAATTCAATAACAGAACTGTGAATGCAATAAACTATCCTCTTCAATAGTCACTTTTCTTCCCAAGATTTCAGTTTTTCTCTTTAAGGTAAATGAAGTTGAATCTTGAGAAATAAGAACTGTGTATTGGCAATTTTTAACTATGAATATTTCAATCATTAGAGATTTTTTTTTTCATATTGAATGCTACTATTTTGATGTTTTACAGAAGGTAACATTTCGTTCGAAAAAATCCTTTATAACTTGGAAAGAAATTATTGCAACAATCTCACACCAAAGACTGAAACCTGGAAATTCCGAAACTTGGATTGGAGAATCATTTATTGTTCCTCATGCAGCTTTATCAAATCTTCATGGATGTTCACTAATAGACATTGACTACTATATAGAGGTGAATCTTTTTTTCTGTTTGTTCTAAACACTATATGCAAACACTAATAACAAAAATAATAATGCTTGATTTTAAGAACATTATCTTTTAAATCAGCTGATTGTTGCACCAGTTAATTGGCCTGGGAAAGCCCTCCGTGTACCTATAAAGATAATCATAGGGACGATTCCACTGCAGAGAAATAACCAGTCAGTTCAACCTGTGGCTAATTTGTGTGCTTTAGAACTTGAGGTTCCTCGGTGTCTTAATGCGCCTTCAGTCTTTCCAATGGCAAGAAAGTCAGAGACAACAGAAAAAGGTAGATGCAGTATAAGATCTAGACAACACACAAAATATCAAGTCAAAATGTTATTCCAGTACATATGGAATAGGGAATTAAATTGATAACATAAACATTTGACATTGTTGTTTCAATTCGTAGGTTTAATCTCAAAATAAAAATACAAAGACAACGTAACGAAGATTAGTAAATGAATTATATCATTAGTTCACCTAAGTGAGTTGAAAGCTCACGTGAGCTTTTCTGAGCACCCATTGTCTGTCCATCTGCCCGTCCGTACATAAACTTTTCACATGTTAAACTTCTTCTCAATAACCACTGGGGCAGTTTTAGTTAAACTTAACACAAAGCATCCTTGCATGTAGGGAAAATCAAATTATTAAAATGAATGGCCAATTCCCTATGCAAGATGAGATAATCAAGAAAATGCAAAAATAGAGATGGGTCATTAAAAAAACTTCTTTAAGAGAATAACTAAGCCAGAAAAGATAATGTAGATTATTTAAATTTGAACTGATAAAACCATTGCCCCTGAGCTTCGCGGCTGGGATAAGGCTGCACGTAAAATATCAAAATGTTCAAATTGAAGTAACTTCTCTGAACTACCTAGATACGACGTCACAATAGAATATGATGTTAAATCACTTGTCCGATACGCACATTTTCAAACAATAGCGAAATATTATGTGTGAAAAGCTCCCTTTATACGTCTGTAGACGGTGTTAGAATTTATGAATCGTGTTTATATTGGACTGGCACAAGTGATAAACAAGGACAAATTGAAGATATTTTGTGTGAATCTACAAGAGAAGTATGTCCTCTAAACGAATTTTGCTGGTGAATTGTGTGTAGTTTATCCATTTTTGTATAAATCGCGATAAAGAATGGAAAATATCCCTTCTTATGTTGGTAAGTTGAATTTCTCGTAAAATATTTTTATAACGAGTAAACAATTAAACCTGCCCCAGCACTTTCTATGTTTCAGAGATCACGATGAATTGATCAATGTAACAAACTTTCCACAATATTTCTGTTTTGCACTCGTACCGTTGTACCGTTGTACCGAAGAGATTGTTTTACAACAATTAAGAATATAATATATCGTGATCAACACAGTCATGTAACATCACATAAATGCTTTAAAATAAAACCTGATTAAACTATTTTCTCAAGTTGACTGATATATCAAACAAGGATTATATATTAAAATTAAAATCTAGCTAAAATGTATAGTGTTTTTAGGAATTTAAAGCCTTTGGACAGCCTTATAATAACTGCGTTAGGCGGGGCAAAAATAGGGAATCCAAGCTTTCCATTGAAATATATGGGTCAAATCTTTTAAAAACCTTCTTTTCTAACACCACTGTGAGAGAAAAGCCGAAACTTATATATGGAAACATCCTATGCATAACAAACAGTAGCATCTCATTTATGATTGTATATCATTTAAGTCAAACACTCAAGAGTGAAGATTAAAATAAGCTTTCTTAATAATAGTCAATATTATGCACGAACTATAATTTCCCGTTTCTTTCAGCATTTTAGCCTTTCCATGGAAGAAGAAATTAGTTATAAAGATATCAACAGATTATGAGCGTAGGAGAGTGGTCAGAGTAATCAACCAACCTGAGCAAAGAGAGAGAGGGACTGGAAATTCAATAATTGTGCTTGCAATATTTCCTTTCGTTGACAATATAGTATGCAAGTAAAAAATAAACAGCAATGTTAAAAAAGTCCATGGAAAATAAACATAGTTGGTCCCGTGATCAAATCCTGTAAGCCCTGAATGGCTTCTCAATACATTTGATTACGTACCAACTATACGTTCATTTCCATGAGAATTTTTTAACATTGTTGTTTTTTACTTATATATACGTTTCAGTAGACTACATTCCGAACAGTGCTGCATTTATTACATGGATGTTCAGCCGTCCAGTTTAGGTAATTTCTGTTTATAATGAAAGAATAATAAGTGTTTCTTTATATATTAAGTCAAAAGCGGTGGTATCGTCGGTTTCAGTTCAAATACCTTCAAAGGAATTTCGGGTTAAAAAGGTAAATGCGATTTCAGACTGATAATACATGTTTTTTTCAAAACATCGTTCACACTGAAGAAAGATCTAATGAACATTTATTAAATGAAAAACATCCGTATCTTGAAATATTTTTACTTTTTTCATCGCCCTCTAGTTAGAAAGTTCCGAAAACAGTTTCACTGTGAAAGAAATATGTAGATATGGTATATCATCTTGCTCTGTGATTCCGTCACGCTATGTCCTCTTACCACTTAAAACATTGCTGTGACATCATGCTTTTGTTCTTGCAGTCTAAAAATTTACCTGTAGCCCTCCGATAAATATATATTATTATAACAGTAACTTGATCCGAAGGGTCGTATCACGTCGAGTTGACAGGCGTGGATCATCAGATCTAACGAGACGTGATACGGGTCTTCGGATCAAGTTACTGTTATAATGATAAATTCATTATATACTCCCTACTATACTAAATAAATATACCAAAATGAAACTTTAAAGATTAATTGTATAATATTTATCCATAAAACAAGGCATAAAAACAATGGACTTTTTAACGCGCAAAAAAATAACGTCATGTGTTTGCGTTCTACGTCATCAGTTTCAGAGAGTGGTGATATGGATTCAGAAAACCACAGCGTGGTGATCTGGAAAGTCGGATCACGACGTCACGTGAAAGCTTAAAATCAACAGTAAAATTAAGTGATACACAATAGGTATAGGATAATAATAATTACCAGTCTGATAATATATTATCGGACGGCAATGATAACAAAATCGGACGATATTTAAAAAACAAAATGAAGAGTGAATTGAAGGTTAAAAATGTCCAAAACAAAAAAAAAATGTTAGGAAAAAAATTCAGGGACAGCAATCGCAAAGAAATCAAGTTGCTACATGTATACAAAGTAGCAAATCCATGAAGAAATCGAAATCGAGTTTAAACCTTCCTCCAAATTAATACTTCCCACCTTTTTGAAGTGTTTTTGGTACAGCACTGTGAATAAGCGAATTTAATCCATTTCCGAGAAAGAATTGGCAAATCTGTAAAGAACCTGGTTCGCTTGTCGCAAAATTCGGCCCCGTGTCAAAATTGATAATATTCCTCTAAGTTCTTCTAAAGAGTGTATATTTTTATGAAATTATCAATATATACCTGTAAAGAGCTTTATTTATGTTTTATATAGCTGTAAAGGTAGCATTGTTTACGTTAACGTTGCGATATTTTGACGTTGATTTTTGCGACGTCATGAATAAGAATGGGATATAATATTATACATTTATTGACTGAGTTCGGCAGACGGTTTGGTTCGAGGGTCCGACAAAACGCATTTTGCCCGAGAACTCTGTCAATAAATGTTTTGTTATACGTTTAATTTAATTAATTTTTTTTACATACTTGTTTTTACTGTATTTCGTGATGTAACATTAGGTTTGTCACTGTTTTACACCAACGAATGAAAATGAGATTAAGCTCCGCCCATTCTGTGACGTAAGCGGTCCAACATCTC
>PRKT01000503.1:2139-36561 GCA_003671525.1 Saccostrea glomerata
TTTTTTTTTTTTTTTTTTTCTTGTCAACTTTTTCAGGTAAGTAAAAAAAAATTTTTCTCAGGTTGGCCCCCCCACTTTCAAAAACGATGCTACGTGCCTGGGTATAAAAGAAACGTCGCTATTGTGACGTCAAATAATGCTACTCTGACGTAGAACGAAATATGTCCCTCCTTAAAAATTCAAATGTAGGCCACGGTGACCTAAGTTTTGATTGGCATACTCCAGGAACGCAAGATGCAACAACTGACAAAGTTTGATGAATCTTAACACGTCATTATTGAAATTTTTCAGATATATCCTTGAAATTCAAAAAGTAGGTCAGGGTGGCCTTAATTCTTATTAACATACTCCAGGAATCCAAGACACACCTCTAAAAGTTGGATGATTCTAAACCAGTTATTTTTGCAAAATTCAGATAAAGCCTTTAAG
The DNA here is from genome assembly GCA_003671525.1 of Saccostrea glomerata. Taxonomy (NCBI): domain Eukaryota; kingdom Metazoa; phylum Mollusca; class Bivalvia; order Ostreida; family Ostreidae; genus Saccostrea; species Saccostrea glomerata. The sequence continues at coordinate 2,569 of PRKT01000503.1, forward strand.
GCAAAGATTTTAAGCACTGCCTTCAAAAATTCCTGGTCTGGGTAGCCCTGTCAATCAAGTGCATGAAGGTCCATCATTGGAAGATGGAACTTGATTGACATTTACTTATTGGTCCCTGTGTATATATCCTGTACATCTTGTTTGGCACTCGTGGGGACCGTCAAATTAACTTTTGATCCTTTGATGTTTACCAAACATGGTATAGAGAAACTGTATCACTATGAAATTTTTTAACTTGATAATATACAAATTAAATATTCCTATAGTATTTAAAGGATTACATTATAATTAGTATCTTTAAATTTCTCTTTTTTTTTCGAATGAAATTTTGATATTAATTTTAATATGCTCAACGGTAAACCTTAAAATGGAAATGTTCCTCAAACCTGTACAAAATAAGCCCCTCTCTCACCTGGAAGTTACCACACGGTAAAAAATCTCTGCCTTTAAAATTCACGAAATAAGTCAAAGTGATTTTATTTAGCTTGACACTCCAGAAAGCCAAGATTCAACAACTGGCAAAGTTTGATGATTTTAAACCTGTTTGTCGCCTGTGTGACGCGTTTAAAATCATCAAACTTTGCCAGTTGTTGAATCTTGGCTTTCTGGAGTGTCAAGCTAAAAACTACAAGTTTAATAGAGCGTCTGCTCTAGAGTCGCGGAGTAAGGAGTTGATCCTCACATTGCAGGTTTGAATCCTACTGTGGAACCTGAAAACCGGTCCTTCGGATGAGACTGCACAAACCAAAGTAGTGTTGCAGTACGTGCTGGCATGAAAAAATGGCTCAATGCTCAATGGCCGAAAGTGCAGAGTATAGGTAAAACTTGTAGCCCTCCATGGGCAAGTGGGGGCGTCTCCATATTAGAGAAAAATTCTCAGGAGACATGTTCAACAACAATCAATCAATCTAAATTAACCTGTTATTATATTCTTAAAATTCCAAATTAAAATAGTTTACAGTGACCAATACTTTTAGCTGACACAAGCCGAGGACCCATGTTAATACACACCGCAGAAATTTCCATAGCCTTTGACTCAACAGAAATAAAAAGAGAGAAAATAAAATCATTTTGAATAAGAAAGAAATATTTATCAACTTGAACAACTTTACCCTCAATACATAGCTGTGTTTTTTAAAAATGTATTTGAATGGCAGTTCAAATTCAAAATGGTCTTGTCCAGTCAATGCACAAAGGGTTACCAAATTTTCAAAATGTGATAATTTGTTATTGTCAAATAAATCTCAAGTTATATTAGTATTTCCCTGATCCTTCTTCTTAAAACACCACCACTCAGTCTCAAAATGGCCTGAAATGAAGGGTAAACATGTTAGACAAAAACGAAAACATTGTTGAAAGTTCGCAAAAAAGTTCCACTGAACTGGAACAGAATATAGTATGTCATTAAAAAGAAATGTTAGGCAATTTCATGTATTGTTTATGTGTATTTCTTAAGTAAGACTAAGAATTTGCTAAAAATTTGAAAACATGTAATGGGATTTTAGTGAACAAAAGATGCCTGGGCTTTGTCAGACACCTGAGTATCATCAATCTTTTTAACCTAGATGATACATTTTTTAAAAGTTCCACTGCAGCTTTTCTTTAGGTTCTTTTTTCAAATTAGATATGCATCTCCATTTCATCCATCTAACCCATTAGGAATAATAAAATATGAAAAAAAGAAATACAGAAAATGAGGATTTACTGTAGAAGAACTTTTTTCTGGTTTGTATCAATTTGTATGCAGTCACAAATTTTCCGCGGAAAATTGTCCAAGCATACTCAATATAAATGTAAGGCATATAGTGACAGTCTAGGAAATCCGCATAATTTTCTATACGCGATTCAACAGAAATCGAGATTCCACGGAATTATGACCGCGTGGAAAAACAGTATGTCTACAATATTTTCTTACAAGTTTATTAACAGTAAAGTTGTTTTAGGGAAAACACTTTGACTTTGTCAAAAATATCATTCTTAAATAAAGGAGTTTACTATGACATGCAGTGTTCAGAGAAATAGACCTACTTCCTCCACCGTTTGATTTTTCCATATATGGTAATGAAGAAATCATTTCCAAGTAACCCTAATCAAATTTAGGTCTAAGATAGACAGATAGTTATTATTGCAAATGCAGAACTGCTGTATAAGAAAATGACAAAAAAATTAAGGTTTTCATATGGAGGACTCCAAAAAGAAAGAATGAGGTGACTTGCGGCCCCCGGTTAATTGACAAACATAGGTAATCAAAGATTACGAAGCTCACCTCGACGAATGTTATCAGTGTAAGTAATGCAAATCTACACATCATATTTTCTAAATATCTAGTATTTATCCCAACAACAATATTCTTGCAAGTTGTGTTTAACCCCTTACAGGGCATATACATGTGTATACACATTTCTAAGCATGTAGCGTGAAAAAACGTGTATAGTGTAAACAAATATTCATAAATTTGTTAATACTGCAGATATCAAGGACTTCAAGTTCATTGGGACTAATCTGTTCCCAAAACTTTAACCTGGTCTCTTGTATGGAAAATATAGGTCAGATTCAGCATCCGAAGTCTGGTAATGTCCATCCCTAGATGCATCATCAATGCAAGTTTGGTTCGGGTAGGTCTGATAGTTCCTTTGGAATGAAAATGTAGGTCAAATCCAGCATCCGAAGCAAGTCTGGTAGTGTCCATCCCTAGATGCATCAACCATGCAAGTTTGGTCCAGGTAGAGCTTATAGTTCCTTGTGAATGGACCTGCTCCAAAAACTTAAACCTGGTCACTCATCTGGAAAATGTAGGTCAGATCCAGCATCCGAAGCAAGTCTGGTAGTGTTCATCCCTAGATGTATCATGCATGCAACTTTGGTCCGGGTAGGCCTTATAGTTACTAGGGAATGGACTTGCTCCTAAAACTTTAACTTGGGACGCCGACGCCAACGCGTCGGGGGTATAGCATAAGCTCATCTCGACTTCGAGCTAAAAAATTAAATGTCTAAATTTTACTCAAAGTTTTGTATGTAACTAATCACTGATATGTGTTACTTTATAGAATACTATTTTAACAAAAATAGAAACATTATATGAAAGATATAGATCTCTTATTGGGGTAGGGGTATCATGTTTACATCCAATTCCCATTGGATTTTATCCCCGCCCCACTCTTTGAAGCCCTTAAAATATACATGCGCAGGCAGGTACAATTTACTCCGTTGGCTGGTCACTTGTATTTTATTGAAATCTACCTATATGTGAAAGGAGAAAATTGTACCTAACTGCGCTCACGTGCTATATTTTGAAAAATTGTAAAATCTTACTCTGGCCTTTCCCAATATGAACAGAACGACAGAACTATATATTTTCTGTCGTAAGAATGAATTCATATGCTAATCGAGGCACTGGCGATACTTTCTAACTGACCAATCAGCTAAATGAAATTTGTTACGAGTGAGTACCACAAAAATACTATGGAAACATGCTTGGAATTTTACCAGCTTTCCGATATTTTTTTTTTTTATGCATTTGAGTCACAGATTAAACATGGATCTACATACTAGTATGTACTATTTCCGAGATCACAGTAAAAATTATATACAGTTACAAACAATTGATAAACATACATTAGTTTAAAGTTTTGTAGTGTGTTTGGTTAGCAATTCATAGGTCTACACATATTCCCAAGTATCAGTGAATACAAGTTTCATGTGCATTTCTTTTCCAAAAAAGCGTAAATGCTGAAAATCCATGCGTATTATTAAGTATAAACACCCTTGTCTGACCATTATAAAAGTTTGAAATGTAGAAAAGGATAACAGGTAAATTGACCTAAACCATGTGTCTGTGATAAAATGTCTACATGTGTATGTGCCAAATAATAACAATAGCCATATAAGGTCTTCTCGGACACCCATATCCCTCTACTGTGCTAAAACCTGCCCATTCTCTTGCCCAACATCGTCGTAAATTAAATATAATTCGTCATGGAAAAAGGGGCCACAGATAGCAGCTATGTCACCTCATCCTTTTAAATTTCACTACTGCTCTGCAATATCATAATAAAAAATAATCTCATTTTTACTAGAGATAAAAAAAGTTTCACCTGGGAGAGGTCAGTCCAGATTACGTTGAAAACATCATCGTTCATGACAGAATGATTACCAGAATCATGGGAATGCATATTTCTATATAAACGAATCCTCTCTATGTCATCACTCTCTGTTATGTGCTGTACTTTAGGTTCCTTTCCCCATCCACTCTCAGGAGGAGCAATATCGGAGTAATTCCTCAATAATTTATACATGATTGTAATGTCCAGAGATAGAGATAATGCGCCAGTATTGGGTTCACCTACAAAATTATTGTACTTAAACAATAGCTACAAATCCTATTTTCAAAACTTGATAACACAATCAATGTATTTTTCCTCTTTTTATCCCTTTTCTCATATGCAATTGCCAAAATAATAAAATTTCTTCTTCTACTATTGATACATGTTAACTTAAATGACATATTTTTCAGCAAAATTGAAGTATGCAGATTTTTAGCTCACTGGTCTGAAAAAAAAAGGGATGGACTCCCAGAGAGCTACAGTGCCACCCACTGTGTAGATTTATTGCGCACAAAAAGTGCTTTATTTCTTTAATAGACTTCTAATATCTAAAAGCGATCAAAAATTGAACATGAAATAAGAAAACTTAGCTCATAAAAATGATACACCAACCCCCAAATACATAATATAATGGCATTTCCATTTTTACCCTTGGAAACCCCAAATATCCCTGCGATCAAAATATAAGGTAAATCAAAGCACTGAAAAGCGGTTTGCATGTTTTCATCTTAAATATGGGCAAGTATCAGCAAGGATCAGGTTTTTATAAATAATATCGGCCTTCACTTTTGAAATTGAAACAAACTAGTATACAATTTTTTTTGTTATTCGGTTTTATGGCCTATTTGCCATTAATATTGAATTAAATGGGTGCAAAATGTAGGCAGGTATCGAAAGTTAGCGTGCATAGTTCTTATGACCAGGACCAGGATCAAAACATCTTATTAAATTATTTTCAGTGGTGTTGCAAAAAAGAGATGGATAAACAAAGTATTACTGAAGATCATGATCAATAATGTTTGATTTTTTTTTAAACACAATAGTGTTTGGGAGGAGGGGGTTGAAACACTGATGCCCTGGTAAGCAAGCTTGTAGTGACGTTTCCAAACAATCAGAAGTTAAAAGTAAAGTTAAAGTTTTTTGCGGACAAACAATCAGAGAGTTAGAAGTGGCCTACAGGGCAAAAAATATTTGGGCTCAGATCTTCGATTACGGAAGGCATGACAATCTCTGAATGAAAACTTCTCAATAATCACTTCTCAATAAAAAATTAGGAATATATTGCAAGCAACCTCAGTTAATGCATGTTCTTATTTATCAAACTACCGTATAATCCAAATAAACCGACCCGGGCACTTAGAAAATTGTGAAAAGGGGGGCAGTTATTTTGGTATTCTCTTTGTAATATTTAGTATCAGATCTTAACTTCAAAAAATATTTTGAAAAAACAAAAATAAATACAACGAATCTCCCAAATACCCTTAATGATTCACTTTACTTTAAGGGGGCTCTCTACGACATGGCGTACTTCCATTGAAACGCCATTTTGGTCCCAAATGATCTGATTCAAATTTATTTTACACCGATAAATCACTGAATATTACACAACATGCGATATTGTGGATGGAAAGCACATTGTATCACCTCGAGGTGACAAGAGTGCTTTCTTTGAACATGAATTGTATGTCAATTTATTGATTTTCTACTTATTTAATTATTTAAAAATATATTTATTACAAACTCATTAGAATAAATATGAATTTTAGTAAAGAAAACATAGATAATCAGAGATTACAGAGCTCACATCAACGAATGTTGTATTTAAGTTAAGCAAAGTCACACAATTACCCAACAAAAAGTGTACATCCAAATATGCTAAATTTATTTCCACATTTGATCTGATACTTTGCAATAGACCTATATAAAAACTTCAAACTAGTTCTTCATTACAAAAATGTAATTAAAATCCAGCATCTGAAGCAAGTTTGAGAGTTTACATCCCTTGATGCATCAATGGGGCAAATTTGGTTTATATAAGCCTTATAGTTTCTTGGTAATAACCTGTACCCATAACTTTTACCTGGTCCATTATCTGGAAAATGTATGTTGAATTCAGCATCCGAAGCAAGTCCATTAGTGTGCATCCTAAGATGTATCATCCATGCGAGTTTGCTTAACATAGGGCTGATAGTTACTTAGAAATGAGACCTGCATAAAAATTTACCCTCTTCACTAATCCAGAAAAAATGAAGGTCAGATTCAGCATCCGTAGCCAGCCTGGTTATATGAAACCTTAGAGGTATCATCCATGCAAGTTTAGTCATTAATTAGCTCATAGTTACTTGGAAATGAATCCTGCGTCAAAAACTTTGACGTGCTCACTCATCCAGAAAATGTAGGTCAGATTCAGCATCTGAAGAAAGCCTGGTAGTATGCATCCTAAGATGTATCATCCATGCAAGTTTGGTCAATTAACATAGGGCTTATAGTTACTTGGAAATGAGACCTGCACTAAAATCATGAACCTGTTCACTCAACCGGAAAATGTAGGTCAGATTCAGCATCCAAAGCAAGTCTGGTAGTGTACATCCTTAGATGTAATCATCCATGCAAGTTTGGTCAACATAGGTCTTATAGTTACTTGAAAATGAGACCTGCACCAAAAACTTCACCAAAAATGTTAACCTGCTCCAAAAACATTAACCTGGTCATTCCTCTGCTGAAATTGCAGCATCTGAAACATTGACTGGTACAATGAAACACACTAGAAGCATCTTCCATGCATGTCTAATCAATATAGGACATAGAAGTACTTAAAAAGAAGACTGCTCCAAAAAACTTAACCTGGGATGCCGACACCGACGGTATTACATAAACTCCCCCAACTACATTGAGGTGAGCTAAAAATGATATAAAAACATGGCTTGTCCATATGCTAATTCATCATTACTAGTCTTGTCAAATCGCCATTAACTCCAAAATTTCTTTTTTTCTTCAAAAAACATTTATTTTACCTCTATTGATAATACCCTCGACCTGGCCCACTCGATGACCTGCCCTGACCTCGGCCGCTACGCGTCCTCAGTCAGGTCAGGTCACCTCGTGGGCCAGGTCTCGGGTCCTTATTTCACCATGTTGACCTTAAAAGGGGTAATTACTTGTATAATAATACATGTATATGCTTTTCAGCAAAATATATTCCCCCAAAAATGCAAATTTGATAAGATAAGGCACATGTACCACCTTTCCATGCATTGATACCAGGTGAAATTTAAACTCTTCATGAAATCACCAAACGTTTCGACAATAAGTGGAAATTTGTATGACTCAAATGTTTGATCAACATTGATTATCAGCTGTTTGTTTGGAAAACATGCAGCTTTGAAATGAAGTGTGAATATTGGTTATAATAAGGAATTTCTTTTACTGCCGCTTTTGGCCATTTACCGTGTTTACATGTCATGTTATATCTAGCACTGGATAACACATGCAAGTTGGATAAAAACTTTAAGTAAATCTACCTTTCTCAATGCTTAGTGAATTCACTAAATAAATGTCTTTGACAGGAAACTTGATGGTTTTCGCTTAAATTCATTTGAAAAACCAGAAGTCTCTGTCAAGACTAAAGCTCTACTGGTTTGTACTTATAATAAAGAAAGAGAAAAGCAGCAGTTGGGATATAAAACTTTACAAAAGCAATAAATAGAATAATGACAAAAACCGATATACAGAATTATGTATCTTAGTGTAGTCTACTTGTGTGCCAAGTTATATTGAAATCAGACCAAAACTGTAGGAGGAGTAGCATTTTGAGTGATTTTCACAATTTTTTCTATTTTTAGTACTAACGGCAGCATCGTTCATCGAAATCAAAAACCGATACACAGAATTATGTATCGTGCCAAGTTATATTGAAATCAGACCAAAACTGTAGGAAGAGTACCATTTTGAATGATTTTTACAAAGTTTTCTATTTTTATTAACAATGGCAACACCATTCATCGAAATCAAAACCTGATATAAAGAATTATGTATCTCTGTGTAGTCTACTTGTGTGCCAAGTTATATTGAAATCAGATTACAACTGTAGGAGGAGTAGCATTTTGAATGATTTTCACAATTTTTTCTTTTTTTAGTAACCATGGCAACACCGTTCATCGAAATCAAAAACCGAAACACAGAATTATGTATCTTAGTGTAGTCTACTTGTGTGCCAAGTTATATTGAAATCAGATCAAAACTGTAGGAGGAGTAGCATTTTAAAAAATTTTACAGACGGACAGACAGACAGACAGACGGACGGACGACGGACGCATTACTATCGCATAAGCTCTTCTGGTCTCTGACCAGTAGAGCTAATAAAATAAAGTGCCGCGCCACAGCATGATACGCCCATCAAAAATTACAATTTTCTTCAACAGTTTAGCTTGCAATCACGTCAACCCTGATTCTTAATTTCCATGATTTTTCCATTCCTAACAATTTATCCATCCCCTGTGATGTAGGCATTAATTATAATAAATATTACATCATTGATGGATTTCTATGCTGGTTGTATCAGACCTTGTCAAATGCCCATCATATTAAACAATATCAAATTAGTCTTAACAAATTAATCTATACCAAATTAATTTTGAAAAGAAAAGGCTGCCATCAAATGACATATGATATAAACTAACCAACAGTTCTTCTGTCTATTCCCAAAGGTCATCATACAGCTTGATCAGAGTGATTGAGACAGCTAGCCTGAACTCATTAATAAATCTTTAACTGGATGCTTGTCTACTCATTAATACCAATAGATGAATGGGTCTGCACTATCTACCATAACTTTTTTTAAAACATATATTATGAAATACTCAAAGATTTTTTTTTGGTTGACATTTAATGTCCGACAGGTTTTAATATAAAATTCATATAGACATGCTGATTCCACCCCAATCCCATAGAATTAGTTTTTATAAATTAACAATTTTATATAATATAAAATTAGTCTACTATGCAATGTTAAATTAGTTTTAATTACTTTTCATCAAATTCATTTTAAAACTTAGGCTAGCCAGCAAGAGCTATTTTTAATCCAACAGGCTCACACATTTGCCCAATACTCAAGGGATATAGATAACACCATGCTCTAGCTATTAGCGAACTCCTCACACTCAAAACTCATTAATTTCTCTCTAATTTGACATGCAATTTTCTGTTATCAAAATTCTTCTTGAGTCTTGACCAGTGCTTGATAATTACACTCATGGGAGAGGTAGGATTTCTTTAACATATATAATATTTGTTATAGATTGCTGTCAAGTATATGCTTAAAAAAAATAAGTATTTTCTTGATTTACCACTTTTTTAATAAGGACAGTGGAATACTCTTACGTTATTTGGGATGTGTAAATGAATAGTAAAAAGACACATTTTTTTTAAAATTTCATTTAAATCAAAGGTCACAGTGACCTTGAAATAGGTCGCGACACACCTTCTACCTAAGATGCATAAACTGGCCAAGTTTGACGATTGTAAGTCTTATAGTTTTCTAGTTATGGGCCAGAAAGGATTTTTCCATATTTGGCTATATCTTCCTTATTAAAGGTCAGAGCGACCTACTTTTTGTGTGCGACACACCTTCTACCCAAGATGCATCAGATGACAAAGTTTGATAATCCTAGGCCTAATAGTATTAAAGTTATGAGCCGGAAACGAAAAAGCTAACAGACAGACAGACGGACAGCTATACAGACGGACGGACACGAAGCCTATAACATAATACGTCCCGTCTTAAGACGGGCGTATAAAAATAGTGTAGATATTTCCCAAAAATAAAGTAAAATACTTTGGGCCCTTATTTTATGGGATATTGAGCCTATAATTAGAAACAAATGCAATGCAATAAAAATCAGTTTATACTGATCAGAGATTTTCTATAAGGATGACGTTTACTAAGGTTTCAGAAAACAGAAAGGAAATTTTATACAGTATAAATTGTTCCATCAAAAATTGTTCTAAATGTTCTATCCCGTTAGTATAAAGGTCCCTGGTAAAGGTCACATGTATTTTTAAACACATTTTGCAAATACTGCTCATAAATTATTTCAAATAATTGAGTGCTATGAGATAAAGAAATTCAAAAATACATATATGAACAAATACCATTCCAGACAATAAATCTCAATAATATGATCATTGACCCCATATAATTATGAGAATAAGGGCAACAAAAATAACCAGAGGCTATAAATAATTTAGAGTTCTTATCATTCAGATTTTTAAAATATTCATTCAAAATGGGGAAAAAATATAAATATGACTGAGGAAATTCACGAATTATTAATTTTTTATGACAAAAACTTTAATCTTTTCTTTATATGAAGCAAAGCTGTTCTGTTGATATAATATTTCATTATTTAAAGAGTTGTGTTGCTTGTAATATTTTGTGAGTAAAGAAAAAATTGGTCATAGTGTGAAAAATTAAGATTTTCCGAGAAATACTGAGGGGCCACTAGCATGAAAAGTAGGTCATTGACCTAGTTATTTGGAATTGAAATTTAACACAAGAATCATAGGTGTACAATGTGCAATAAGTGGTTTATCATTCTTATCAGTGGAATTTTTGGTCATCCTGAGTAAAGCTATACCTTAAATGAAGATAATCCATCCAAAGTATGCTAAATGAATCATTTTCCACCAAGAAATTGGATAATAAAGTCAACAAGTTTCATTTTCAATTCCTTCAAATTTTGCAGACTTTTCATATGATTCTAGTCTTTCTAGATAACTTTAATCACTGTACATGAGGGGGCCCTTATTTCCTGACAATTAAAAAAGATCTTAGGGGGCGCTTATACGGGCAGGGGCAGTTGATAGGGATTATACGGTTATTCACTTATAAGTACTTTAGGCATTTGATTAGGAATTTGGTTTAAACAAATCTACATAGGAATATTTGTAATGAAGTGCACCTTCACGGCAAATGAAACACCTGTCAGATTTTCTTTATTCATCATATTAAATAGATTTGTGTGTAGGGAAAATTCATGACAGGCTTGATACAAAGATTTGAATTTCTTTTTCTGTGTGTTACTGTAATTTTTAGTCAGGCTCAAAAAGCAATTGCCGGATTATGTCAGCCTGTTCTAGGTAGGAAATTAATCCACCCCATAGTTGCCAAATTAAAATTGCGTGTAAAAATATAGTACTTACTCTCAACCGCTTTTGAGATAAAACAAACGATAAATTAAGCAACAAAAACAAAAGTCTGTACAAATAAACACCAGTAATATAGTTATTACTTTGAAAACTTCATTCCGTTCAGTTGCATAAGGTATTTTTGATGGTCAGTGTTATTGCAGCAAAGAAAAGCAGGGGAGGGAACCAGATTGCCCAGTTTGTTTACACATCAATCAGCAATCCACGGCCATGAAGCTCCGAGTGTTTTTTAGCCGGGCTTATTGCTCAAAGAGCAATTGCCGGCTTATGTGATCCTGTTCAAAGCAGGATGTTGACCCATAGTCGCCATTTTAAAGTTACGTGCAAAAATATAGTTCTTACTCTCAACCGCTTTTGAGATACTAACGCTAAATAAAGCAACAAAAATAAAACGAAGTTTTATCTATATAAAATAAACATTAGTAGTAATGACTTTGAAAACTTCATAAGTCAAAGAACATAGTTCATTAGCGTAAGGATTTTTGATAATCAGTGTTACCATAGTTCTCTGCACATACGAGGTAAAGCAGGAGAGGGAACCAGACTGGCCTGTTTGTTTACATTCAGCTGCGGTACCAGATTAATTCTGATTCTGACAAAATCGGACCATGGTATTAGGATTGAAAAACTCACTGTCAGTGTCTTATCATTTATATTGATAGTTTTAAATTAATTTTTTCATCAGAATATAAACGTGATTCATGTATTAAATCCATTCTACTCTGTAAATGAGCCCGGCTGTCTGTACTTCTGAGTACTTTGATTTACCTTCTGCTATGCCAGGTAAACTCAGATCCTGATAAATTCGGACCGCTGTATTAGGACCCATAAACTAATTACTGTAGATTGGCAAATATTCATGATGGTTTTAATTTGGCATTGTTCGCGATCTATCATTTTCCCGCGAAATTAACCCCATCGTGAATGTAATCATTAGTTGTTAAAAGCGTTTAAATGCTTATACGAAATTTGAATTAATTTCTTAAAGCGTGAAATTAAAACCATCGCAATTGGTACTATTTGAGATATCGTGAAATTTTAACACCGCGGAATTAAAACGATTTACAGTATCTTAGCATCTATTTGATATTTTAATTTTGTTCAAACAAGATAATTATATATGTCACTGAAGCCCTTACTTTCTAAGTATCATTATTATATTTTTGTAACATGGTCTTCCAGTGTCTGAAAGTTTCATTTATTTGTTAATACAATATGAATGTATGATTTATGAACAAAATTAAACTCTGTAAATGAGTAAATGAATAAAATTTTGAAAGTCCTTGTCCACAGTCAAAACGAGACATAAATTAAATGGTTATTGAGGTATTCACTTCCATAAATATTGTAACAATAAATTTTTGCATCATCATTCAATCCATATTATGCAAAAATATAGACAGAAAGAATTACAAAGAGTACCTTTTCTCAGAAACAAAATCTGTAGTTGTGATGGCTGAAATCGAAATTGTCCTGTCCTCATGTCTGTTTCATTATCTTTCAAAATCTTTACCAATTCATCTTGAGGAAAGAATTTATCAAAACAGAATCGCACAGCATCTATTCCAACTTTCAATAACTTCGTGATCTTTTCAAAATTTACATTGGAATTATCTGTTAATAAACAAAGAACCCAATAAGTTTATTTTTTTAGCATTTCTTTAAATAGTTGCTAAAAATATGAACAAGAGGCGCATGGGCCACATCGCTCACCTGAGTAACTTTGGTGATGCAGTTCTTTACCAGATTTCCCCTCCTCTTACATCTATTGTGGCCCCCTAACCCCCTCCCCCCACCACCACCACCCCGCAGTCTTGATTTTAAGAATTTAGAATCTACACTATGCAAGGATGCTTTCACATAAGTTTCAGTATTTCTGGTCCAATGGTTCTTGAGAAGAAGATTTTTAAAGTTTTTTCCTAGATATTTCTTTGTAAAACTTGAATTCCCTATTGTGGCCCCGCCATATCCCTGGGGGTCATGATTCTTACAATTTAGATTTTACACAACCCCAGGATGTTTCCACATTAGTTTCAGCTTTTCTGGCTCACTGGTTCTTGAAAAGAAGATTTTAAAAGATTTTTCCTGTATATTTTTATACAAAACTTGGATTTCCTATTGTGGCCCCGCCCTACCCCCAGGGGTCATGATTTTAACAATTTAAAATCTACACTACCCAAGGATGCTTTCATATAAGTTTCAGCTTTTCTGGCTCACTGGTTCTTGAGAAGAAGATTTTTTAAATGACCCCACCCTATTTTTGTCTTTTCTTGATTATCTCCCCTTGGAAGGGGACCTGGCCCTTTATTTTAACAATTTAAACTCCCCATCCCCCAAGGATGCTTTGTGCAAAGTTTGGTTAAACTTGGCCCAGTGGTTCTTTCGAAGAAGTTGAAAATGTGAAAAGTTTACAGATGGATGGACGGACGGACGGACGGACTCATAACGGACAAAATGTGATCAGAAAAGCTCACTTCAGGTGAGCTTAAAATGATTCATCCTGTGTCCTGAAAACATCAAGAAGCCCAAGGGCCCTATAGGTCACCTAAGCATCATGCAACAACTTTCTAACAATTGAATTTTGGTTAATATTTTAAACCAGAGGACATGACATTCACAATTTTGAAAGAGGCACCATTGCTCATCATATTTATACACTAAGAATGTTTAGTTTGGTTACTTATAATTAATAATCTGTCTCATAAGCATATATATTAGGGGAACAAAAAATTGCATTTCAACTAATCAGTAAAATTCAGCAATAATCAGTTGTGCACCAAATCCAGAGGAACCCCTGACCTGTGAGGGACATATTTTACAATTTTGGAAAAGGCTCCCTTGTTCATCATAAATATCTGATTTAATTAAATCAAGGAGCAGATTTCAAGGCGTTAGTTTACTTACAGTATATAATCATAACCCCATACTGTACCCTTGACCCAGGGGCACATTAAATTCACAATTCTGCAAGAATAACTATTGCTTATCATAGATGTATAAGTAAAACATCTGCTCAATACCAAAGAGCAGAGGAGAAGATTTTCAAAGAATAAATGCATTCTCACCATAAAATCAATAGAGCCCAGCCCTAACACCAGAACCCCTGACCCCGGGGCCATGGAAATTTTAGTAGAGGCACCTATTGTCCTACCTATATATGTAGTAAGTGTATTTAATACCCAGGAGCAGAGAAGATTTTCAGAGAATTAGTGCATTTTCACTATATAGCTTACTCCACTTATTTTGAAATCGCTTAGTTTGAAATTCCGCTTATTTTGAAACAAAATCCCCAGTTTTTGCCTCTCATATTCTTTGCATTAAAATATGCTATACTGAAATTGGCTACATGTATTTTGCTATACTGAAATTGGCTACATGTATATTGAAATATCGCTTATATTAAAGCCACATACGCACGGTTGGTGACAGAAATTATGCCTGACTGACCAATGATAAATAAAGGTGTGACAAATTAAGTTTTCAGCGTATGTGTTTTAATACTGCATGCTCTTATGAAATAAAATTATTCACTTAAATTCTTTGTTTCCATGAATATAATACGGATGTTTTGAGGCTAAACGTAATATAGTAATCCCCTGCATAGATCTAAAAAAAAAAACCCTTTACTTTGTAATTAAATGGGTATTGTTAATGGCTATTGATAAGCCTAAATTCGAAATGGGTAAGGATTTTGGAAGTAAACTTATGATGATGTACAAGCAGCGATCAGCAGAAATTGAACCATTTGAGTTTGGTAATCTTTCTCCAAAGCATAAATAAATGCGATCTGGGAATAAAAATGAGGTTGAAGACTGTCTTCACACAGAAAGAAACAATTTTATTTAATTTTACAAGGACTAACATTCCATATAATCTGTTCACTGTAACAGATAAACAATGACAAAATTTATTTGTTCGGATTTGTTCGTCTTTATTATAGATCAGGATTGAAGTTGTAAAATGGCTGCTTAACGATTTGAATTATGGATATTTTGAAATAATTTGCATGGTCCCCTGAATTTCAATATATCCGGAGTAGGCTGTATATAATCAATAGAGCCCCACCCTTACACCAGAACCCCTGAGCCTGGGGCCATGAAATTCCCAATTTTGTGTATAATTAGGAATCTACAGTAATGCATTTTCACTTTATAATCTACAATGAAATTCACAATTTTTGTTCTCCTTCACCCATAGATGCTTTGTGCCAAAATTGGTTTAGTAGTTGCAGAGAAGAAGCGAAAAATATTCATAATTGTGTTAACACATGTCGCACACATGACGCATACCGCAAGACGACGGACGGAAACAGATAGCAATACTCAAGTGACCTAAAAAGCTGAAGATTTAAACAAAGTATTTAATCAAAAACACATTGTATATGTCGTTGTACTTAAGCTATGTCAAAATTAGATACCTCTGGCAGGTAATTCGATCAACGTAGCACTACTACTCCCTGCATTTGATAAAACTTGTAATCCACTTCTACAGTTGGATATCTGGGATTGTTTTTCAGAAACCTTTAATGTGGAAAATGTTGAAATTGATCAAGACATGAATACATGTACATCATAGAGTAACTCTTTACTATTTAAGATTCGAAATATTTTGTACAGAATCTATTAACAATAAGCATTGGAAACCACTAATAAGAGGCCCAGGGGCCACATCACTCACCTGAGGAACTGGCTTAGGTAAAAGCACTTTGAATTAATAAGCCATATAATGGATTTGCTGTTTATAAGATGAAAATTTTTATTGATATAGCCTTTATTTTCCTTAATGTTACGATTCACTTTAATGGCTGCTTTATTCTCCTGTTTGGTCATGATTTGATTCTTTTAACATATTTAAAGGAATTTTTCTGTGTGAGCCAACTAAATCACCCATAATAGCTAGGGCTGGGACGATTCAACTTTTTCTATATCGATACGTATCACAATATTTGCGCCACGATATGATATGTATCACGATATGTTTAATTGCTTATAAAAATCTTTTTTTGCATTAATTGAAATAAACAATTTTTTTCTTTGCAAATAAGAATAATTTATTCAAAATAGTTGTTTATATGTTGTAAAACAAAAATATTTTAATGTAGTGGTGTTAATTATTTCTTAATTCATATCTTTTTTTATATTTATCTTATTCTTCCACAGCTTCAATACTTTTAGATACATTTCTTTTTAAATTAAATCTCACTTGTCTGTTCACCACAAAAACTTTAACCTTGGCCATACCTTTTGAATGAGAAGAGGTAGGACTTTCATATTATAAACGTATATTACCTGTGACAAGACCTTTCTATATATACTATTATTTTTTCCCTGTGACCTTGACCTTGAAGTCTGACTTACTTTGAATTACGGTACCTTTGACAAGGCCTTTCCAAATACTCCATGATTTTTTACCCTGTGACCTTGAAGTTTGACCTATTTTTAAAAACATTAATCATGACTTTGAATTGGCCATATAACTTTTGAATGAGAAGAGATAAGGTTTTCATATTAGACATATGTATTACCTGTGACAGGACCTTCCATAAAACATTATGATTTTTTACCTTGTGACCTTGAATTTGACCTACTTTTCAAAATCTTTAACCTTGCTCATGGGTTATGAAGGAGAAGAGATAGGGCTTTCATATTAAATCTGTATATTGCCTGGGACAAGACCTTTCTCCATACATTATGCTTTTTGATCTTGTGAACTTGACCTTGAAGTTTGACCTACTCTTCAGAAATTATTAATTTTTCTTTATAACTTTTGATTGAGAAGAGAGAGGGCTTTCATATTTGACATGTTCATTACCTGTGACAAAATATTTGCAAGCATGTTTTGATTTCTCACCCCTTGACCTTCATGACTGACCTTACTTTAAAAACAAAAGGCCCATGGGCCACATTGCTCACCTTAACATTGTAGCTTGGAAAAAAAACCCCAGAAATCAGTTTATTATTGAAAAGTTAAAACCCAAAAGTGGTCCCAACCAATCCTTAAAGGGGAGAGGATATAATTTGAACAAACTTGAATCTGCACTATTAACTAAGGATGCTTGCATATTTCTTTGACTACCTGTGACTTTATTAATCTTTACATCTAAACTTACATTGTGGCCCAGCCCCACCCCCTGAGGTCATGACTTGGACAAACTTGAATCAACACTACCTGAGCATGCTTCCATATGAATATGACTAATCATGGGTTTGCCATTTTTGAAAAGAAGATTTTTAAAGAATTTTTCTACATATTTCTATGTAAAACTTGGATTCCATTTTGTGGCCCCACCCTAGATTTGAATAAACTTGAATCTACACTATCTAAGGATGCTTCCATATAAATATAACTATTATAATCATGGCTTTGGTATTCTTGAGAAAATTTTTTTTTATAGAATTTTTTAATATATTTCTGTGTAAAACTTGGATCAGCCATTGTGGTCCTAACCAACCCTAGAGGTCATGATTTGAACAAAACTGAATCTGCATAACCTGAGGATGCTTTCCTATAAGTTTCATTTTTCCTGGCTTTAAAAATCTTGAGTCTAAGATTTTTAAAGAATTTTCCTATGTACATTTTATGTAAAGCTTTGATCATTGCCCCTCCCTACCCATGGGGGTCATGATTTGAACAAAGCTGAATCTACACTACCTGAAGATGCTTCCATATAAATATGTTCATTCATGCCTTTGATATTCTTGAGACGATTTTCAAAGAATTTTTCTATATATTTCTATGTAAAACTTTGATCAGCCATTACGGCCCCGCCCGACCCCCCAGGGGTCATGTTTTGAACAAACTTGAATCTACACTACCTGAGCATTCTTCCCTATATGTTTCATCTTTCCTACCACAGTGGTTCTTGAGAGGATTTTTAGAGAATTTTCCTATATATATTTCTATGTAAAACTTTGACCGTCCATTGTGGCCCCACCCCCAGGGGTCATGATTTGAACAAACTTGAATCTACACTACCTAAGGATGCTTCCATATAAATATGATTAATTATGGCTTTGCTATCCTTGAGAAGAAGATTTTTAAAGAATTCCCTATATATTTCTATGTAAAACTTTGATCGGCCATTGTGGTCCCGCCCTACCCCTTGGGGTCATGATTTGAATAAACTTGAATCTACACTACATGAGGATGCTTCCCTGTAAGTTTCATCTTTCCTGACACAGTGGCTCTTAAGGAGAAGATTTTTAAAGAATTTTCCTGTATATTTCTATGTAAAACTTTGATTGATCGTCCATTGTGGCCCTGCCCGACCCCCAGGGATCATGATTCGAACAAATCTACACTACCTGAGGATGCTTCCCTATAAGTTTCATCTTTCCTGGCACAGTGGTTCTTGAGAAGAAGATTTTTAAAGAATTTTCCTATATATTTCTATGTAAAACTTTGATTGGCCATTGTGGCCTTGCCCAACCCCCGGGGGTCATGATTGAATCTACACCACCTGAGGATGCTTCAATATAAGTTTCATTTTTCCTGGCACAGTGGTACTTGAGAAGAAGATTTTTAAATCATACCACCATATTTTTACTATTTCTGAACTATCTCCCCTTGAATAAGAGCGTGGCCCTTCATTTGAATAAACTTTAATCCCCTTCACTCAAGGATACTTTGTGCCAAGTTTGGTTTAAATTGGCCCAGTGGTTCTTGAGAAGAAGATGAAAATGTGAAAGTTTACAACGACAACAACGACGACCACGACAGACAATGGAAAAATTTTGATCAGAAAAGCTCACTTGAGCCCTCGGCTCAGTTGAGCTTAAAATTCAACTTCAGTGATAATTTCTAACTGACATATGATAAGGCGCTCAAATTTCACACAATGTAACAAAAAATTACATCTCATCTACAAAGACACCGAAAGCGGGGGACCACAATTCTTTAATTTGCTTGTAAAATACCTATTTAAAATAAAATGTTAGCAATTTATATTTTAGAAAAGTTACCTGTTTCCAATATTTTGTGATATCCTTTGTGCTGATACGATGTTTTTTGTTTGCTGGACAGGATGGACATTGAAAAGTATCTCTGGTAAACTTAGACTCACTAATGACAGCACTTGTTCTGCTATCACAAAATCCAGCAGGTTTGCATTTGAATGCAACATAGAATTTTGAATTTTTCTCGAATGTGCTGGAAAGGTTGTGCAAGATACTCTCAATGTTTTCTCTAATCTGGTGACATTTTAACACATCAACTTCTCCCTCCACAACAAACACTTGCAATTGAATTTCTGTTTGCGTCATTCCAAGAAGAATATTATGGTTCATGTCCTCATATATGAAAACAGCAGCCATCTGATAAATACAGTCCTGGTCTCCATCAGAAAAAATCTCCCAAGGAATCTGAATGCAAGTTGCTATAAGACGATGGAAAATGCATGCAGGAAGAACATCAAATATGTAGCAAATTATTGATGAAGAAGGGTATGATGAAAAGCAATCAATAGAAAATGGTATTTTGTTCATACAGGGAACATACCATTTTTTGTCACTCGTTTTAGCTACAAGTCCTAACTTCTCCATGTACAGCATGATATCATCTTTGTGTTCAATGTAACTACTGTTGTTCATCTTCCATATAGCAGACAACAGAGTGTCAGGTAACTCTCCAGTTTCATTGAATTTGTCCCACTCTGAGGCAAGGTAAAATAAATCCTGCTTGGCATGGTTTTTATCTGTTATTACATTTTTAAATGCATCTGCAAACCATTGAACATCAAGAATAATTACTTTGTTAAGAAATTCTTGATCAAAGTGTAAAATTTCTCTGATGTCATGGAAGAACTGCAGCATAACGTTAACATCTTCTATCGTTTGGAGCTTTATTCCCTCTGGCAATGCTTCATTGAATATCTGAACTTCAACTTTGTTCAAAATCTTGAGGTTTTTCTTTTCCTGAAACAATTTTTCAAACATAGCCCAAGATTGTGGAAGCTCTTCACCCCAGTGATCAAGTTTGCGCACAACATTAACAACTGCCTTTTTAATTTTTTCAATACTTTCATTGTCATGGAATCCAACTGCAAATTGCCTCTTCACATCTAGATGTACATGCAATGTTTTTTCTTTCATTTGTAAAATTTTCCATATTTGTCGGAAAAACAGCATCTGTTCCTGTTGGAATAAATCTTTTTATATTAATATGCAATAGACAAGATTTTGTTAGGATAATGGTGAACTTCATGATACTGGTTCACATTTTATCTGTTTGGACTGACTTTTCACACAAGGTAAAATTCACAAAATATGAGAAGCAATATAAATGAAAACAAGAGGTCCATGGGCCACATCGCTCACCTGAGTAACTTTGGCCATTCTGATATTTAAAAGATTTCCCCCTTGTAATACCTATCTTGACCTTGCCCAATACCCAGGGGTCATGATTCCAATCATTAAGAATCTCCATTACCCCAAGATGCTTCCACTAAAGTTTCAATTTCTCTGACCCAGTAGTTCTTAAGAATAAGATTTTACAAGTTTTTTCCTTATACACTTCCATGTTAAACTTGTTTTCCCTATTTTGGCCCCGCCAACCCCCAGGGGTCATGATTTGAACAATTTAGAATCTATCCTACCTCAGGATGCTTCCACATAAATTTCAGCTTTTCTGGCTCAGTGAATCTTGGGAAGAAATTTTTAAAAGTTTTTTTCCAATATCATGTATATGTTTCAATGTAAAACTTGGATTCCTTATTGTGGCCCTGCACTTCGCCTGAGGGTCATGATTTGAAGGATTTAGAATATATACATTACCCAATGATTCTTTCAATAAATTTTCAGCTTTTCTGAACCAGTGGTTCTTAAGAAGAAGATTTTAAAGCTTATTGTTATACCCTTATAAATATCATTCTATATATTTATTATTCATAAAAAGTCCAACAAAAGAACTGTTTATTACATCGGTCTAACAATTTCACTATTGACCGGTCTTACATAAGAATTGTTAGACCGCAACGTCACTCCTCTGTTACGTCACAATTAATTAATCATCGTTCAATATCGGCGACCCGAAAATAGCCGAAGTTAAGAGCTACAAGAGTTGTTGCTAACAGCAAGGTAAGGAAGAAGGGAAGAGTATGTTTTGTGATAAATAATTTTTGTGATACAATAGATACATAATTGATTTTGTTCTTTCTCAGCTTGGTGTTTTATATTTACTGAAGAAACCATAATTTTCCATATAAAATAATTGATAATATAGCGTGTATTGATTAAATTGATCTGTCTTAAGTGAGCAGTGAAGGATATAACAAAACAGTTATAGACTGGGATTCGGGCAACATATGATTTGTTGGACCTGAAGGTGAAAATGTTGCCCTTGGCCTGCGGCCTCGGGCAACATTTTCAACCTCAGGTCCAACAAATCATGTGTTGCCCTCATACCCAGTCAATAACTGTATATTCATATATACTAAAATGCAAAAATTGGATTCCCAATTGTGACCCAGCCCTACCCCTGGGGGAAACCATAATTTATATAATTTAGAATCTACACTACCCCAGGATGCTTCCACATAAGTTTCAGCTTTTCTGGCCCAGTAGTTCTTTACTTCTTGAGATTTTTCCTAATACAAGGGGCGTTCAAAAAATAATGTCATCAGCTGGAAATCATATGACATTAAGCTTGACTTTCTCTATCTTTAATCTTGAATCTTTAATGAATTGAAAACAGTTTATGTGACCAATTTTCATCGCATTATTTCATTGTGGGAAGCTGGAAAACAAGGGCTACTCCAGACACTGCATTAAAAATGAATGGTCAAGAATCAGTAAACTAGAGTAAAATCGAACGCGTCATTATTAAGCTGCTGTAAAACTTGTTAATTTCCCAAAAATATATTAACTGAAATATGTGAAATTTACAGCAACTTATGTCTGTTTCATAAACACATGAACAGGTGAATTTTAATTAACAAAAATTATATAATGGGCATCAAAAATGGGTACCGTCCTTGTCAACAAAGACATAGAGTACAACAACCAATGTATATTAGCGATAATTCAACAAATTATCACTGATTATGTTTTATTGACTTTACGTTACATAGCAAATTTGTTAGACATCATTTTGGGGGTAGTTTACACTGTTTTAAAGAAATATTTGATTGTAAAAAGTTTAGTACTCAAAGGTCACCCTATATTTAAATTAGGTAATCAGAGATTACAGAGCTCACCTCAACGAATGTTGTCTTTAAGTAAGGCAAAGTCACACAATTAACCAACAAAAGTGTACATTCCAAAAATGAAAATATTTAAGCAATTTTGATCTGATACTTTGAAATAGACCTAAATAAAAAATTTAAACTAGTTCTTCTTCATGAAAATGTAATTAAAAACCAGCATCTGAAGCAAATTTGAGAGTTTTCATCTCTTGATGCAACATTTGTGCAAGTTTGGTTTATACAATGTCATGTTAGCCTTATAATTTTTTGGTAATAGACCTGCATCCATAACTTTTACCTGGTCTATTATCTGAAATATGTATGTCGAATTCAGCATCCGAAGCAAGTCCATTAGTAAGCATCCTAAGATGTATCTTCCATGCAAGTTTGCTCATTATAGGGCTCATTATAGTTAATTGGAAATGAAACATGCATCAAAAACTAACATTTTCATTCATCCACAAAAAGTAGGTCAGATTCAGCATCCGAAGCAAGCCTGGTAGTATTCCTCCTTATACGAGGGTTGTCCCAGAAAAACGCGAATATCTTTAATATCTTTTGTTTTACTAGGACTATGAAGTTAAAAATTGGCATACATCATGATCAACATTTTTGGAATAATGCCTAAAAATTTTTAAGAAATATCTCTGTAAATAAAATTTTCCTCTCATGTGAAGGAATCTATCAAATTAGCTGTCGGCGCAACACTGACGACGTCAAAACGTATCTCGAAATTTTTAGGAATTTGTTACGAAAAGTTCGTCTCTATTTATATTAATTTTTTCACACATTCGGCAATGTGTTTAATTATTTTTTAGTTACCAAGTTATGCATCTCAAATACTAATGTTACTAAAAGATTTGGGGGGGGGGTTAATTCTTTCAATGGACAATTTCACAATCCCGATCATAAAGCTACCTGATCGAATTATTTGACAGCGCTCTTCACGTAGGCCTATGACGTCCCACTCTTGTCTTTTCAGTTAGTTTTTATTTATGTGCAAAAGTCTATTCTCTTCTATCAAAAAATTAGTCAAGTCAACCAAGAACCTCTTCTACTAGATATAAACCTCTTCCCCATATTATGTTCGGGTTCTTTCATCGTTAACATCTTTTTTTCTATATGCAGGAGTCATATCCCGCTCAACATAGTGTTACTTGATAATTTGGTGCTCCGCATCACAGCTTAACGTCACCATTTTTGACAATGTCTAATTTAAAGCGCTTTGCTATATATCGTCATATATCTGTCATTAATGATGTCAAATGAATGAAATTTTAACAACAAGTACACCAAATCAAAGAGAGTTTATGATAGTAAAACTTTTGATATTATATTGCCATATAGCCTGATGACAACGAAAACTTCAATCACAATGCTATTTGTAAATGTCAAAAAATTGTCGTGCGCCGACCACCGATATTTAACATCATTTAAATGTTGTTTATGTATGCATATGGCATCACATGCCTATAATATTTTGTCAGAATATCTAAAAGATGATTTCCCAACACCATGCCAAAAATTATTAGTTTTGGTTGAATAGTTTTTAAAATATTCAAAAAGTTCGCGTTTTTCTGGGACAACCCTCGTATATATCATCCATGAAAGTTTGGTCATTAAAGAACTCATAGTTACTTGGAAAATGCAGGAAAATCGGAAAATGTAGGTCAGATGCAGCATCCGAAGCAGGCCTGGTAGTATGCATCCTTAGATGTATCCTCCAGGCAAGTTTGGTCAACATAGGGCTTATAGTTACTTGGAAATGAAACCTGCACCAAAAACTTTAACCTGTTCACTCAACCGGAAAATGTAGGTCAGATTCAGCATCTGAAGCAAGCCTGGTAGTATGCATCCTTAAAGGTCTTATAGTTACATGGAAATGAAACTTCATCAAAAACTGCACCAAAAATGTTAACCTGCTCCAAAAACATTAACCTGGTCATTCCTGCAGCATCTGAAACTTTGACTAGTACAATGAAACACCATCTTCCATCTTCCATGCATGTCTAATCCATTTAGGACATAGAAGTAGTTAAAAAGAAAACTGCTCCAAAAAACTTAACCTTAACCTGGGACGCCGATGCCGAGGGTATTACATAAGCTCTCCCAACTTCGTTGAGGTGAGTTAAAAATGAGTAAAAATGAGAGTGTAAAACTGCAAAGGCCTAAGAAGAGCAAAAATTTCCAAGAACACAAAAACAGTTTTCTACGCTATTTTCTTAAATATTAGTGGTCTTGTTGTTCAAATTCATATATAGAGAGGCAGTTCAATTTCTGGAGGAGTCTAGTAAGCAAAATATTTGCCAAAAAATTGAAAGGTTTATGAGAGGAAGGAAACAGAATGAGGAATTCACTGCATTAAATTTCTTCCTGACAGCGTCTAAACCCACAAGCCATGAAGCGTAAAGGAGTTTTGGGGTAAACAAAAAGTTAATGTTTTGTTACATCAACAATATTCGCCAGATCTTTCAACCTTTGACTTGTGTCATTTCCCAAACTTAGGAAAACACCTTTCAGAAAGAAAATGAAACAAGTACAGCTAATTGTGGGATCTGCCAGTTTCCAGTATACAAAGGGTCATACTCAAAACTGTGTTCTAAAAACAATTAGAAATTGAATAAAAATGTTACGGGCATGTGTTTTAATTAAAAGAGAATATTTTAGTTAAATCATTAAGACAAAAACATAGAAAAACATTTTTTGTTTCTTTCCGAGCCCCAATGACATTATTTATTGAACGCCCCTCGTACTTCTGAATCAATATGAAATTTGTATTCCATATTGTGGGGGCACCCCGCCATACCCCAGGGGGTCATGATTTGAACAATTCAGAATCTACACTACCCCAGGATGCTTCTAATTAAGTTTCAGCTTTTCTTGCCCATTTAGGGCTGTTGAGAAGAAGATTTTTAAAGGTTTTTCCCTATACATTTCAATGTAAAACTTGGATTCCATATTGTGGCCTCGCCCTACCCCTGGAGGTCATGATTCAAACAATTTAAAATTTACACTACCACAGGATGCTTTCAAATAAGTTTCAGTTTTCCTGGCCCAGTGGTTCTTTGAGAAATTTTTTTTTTAATCATCCCACCCTATTTTTGTATTTTCTTGATTATCTTCCCTTGGAGGTGGACGTGGCCTTTTATTTTAACAATTTAAATTCCCCTTTACCCAAGAATGCTTTGTACCAAGTTTGTCAAAATTGGCCCACTGGTTCTTGAGAAGTTGAAAATGTGAAAAGTTTACAGACAGCTAGACGGACAGACAGCTAGACAGACAGACTGACTACAGACAAACTGTGATCAGAATAGCTCACTTGAGCTTTCAGCTCAGATGTGCTAAAAATGAACTTTCTTATCATTTTATACCTTTGATTTTAGATTTATATCAAACATTCAAATCTACTGCACACCTGTATCGATTGTTTGTTCTAACTAACACTAATTTTTTTTAAAAATACTATTGTATATTTTTTGGACAATTTAAGCATTGACTTTTATTTAGAAGAACAAAAGAAGAATTGCACCTCCTCTGTTTTGTTCTCACTGTGTGAACCAACCAGGATGACAGGAGCCTTATCACTGCTGTACTGGTGAATGGACTTCATCCAGAACTCTAGGTAATCTGAATTTTAAAAAAAGAACATTACATAAATAAACAAATATTTTTTTATATTATGAAATTAGGAATATCAATGAATATTTGTATACTGGTTCGATCATACTATCAAATACCATCTTGATTTTTTTAATTGAGTATTCATTTAAATACAGGTGACTCTCGATCTCTCGAAGTTCAAGGGACCACGAGAAAAGTTTGAGAGATCAAGGGGTTCGAGAGATAGAAAATAAATAAAATCTGGAATTTTCAATTCCGATCATCAATGTTCTACTATTATAGTAGAAGTACCGGTATATGTAAAAACAGTTATTGCACATTTTCAATCGTATTTTACAGGTAATATACTTGATATCAACAACAATGATTGCATTTCAAGTAAATACAATGAATTAATTCCTAAAGTTTCAATGTTTATTTGTTCTATTTCATGATAACATGAAACCCGAATAGCAATTGTCAGTTTGGCTATTCCGCGGCTTGACCGGGTCCTTCACCATGCAGTCTTCACCAGATTTTTCTTAATTGGTATTCAGTCATTTGAGAAAGGAATTTCCTGTGCAATATTTGCAATACTGGGACTACGTAGATCACTCTAATGAAAGTTCACAGTCTATGAGAACATATTGAAACAAATGTCTATAAATTTATTTTCTAAATATTATCGTCTCAGTTTCAAGTCAAAATATGTTGTGAATTCGTTTATAATTTACCAATAATAACCAATTAATTATATCAACACATGGACGACCCACAGGTGTAGTGTCATGGGTGTGTTCCCTGAACGGCTACTCGGGAAAAACAACAAGTAATTATCACACTCAATTCATACATGCCAACTTTTGAAAATTCCCATGGGGGATTTAGCGCGTGACGTCAATTTTCAAAGCTTTAAATTCGCGACATTTTGTCGTGAAATTAAATGGTTATGAAATGATTTTTTTTTTTATTTATAATATTGATATCACTTATCAATACATGTACAACTTTTAAGGATTAATTTAACACAAAAAATGTTTTTTCTTTCCAAAATTTAAATATTTTTGCTAAAATAGGTGCCTCTCTCACTAAAGAAGGGGTATTTAGTTACATATGTAAACAACATTTTTTTTTCTACCAGGACACATAATTTAGTAAAAAATTGAAAATTGTACAACTTTTAAATCATTTTTTTCAAAAGCAAAAAAATATACGAGGTTTTAATACTGTACAATCCTGTTTCTGGAATCATTTTTGAGATTTTTAATTTATATTTTAATTAATGAAAAAATTCTAATAAGATATTATATTTGTAAACAGAAATTTATAACACCTATCCAAAAGAGAATAATTTTTGTTACGTTTTTTGTTGTTTGTCATGAAATTTGTCAGGCTTGATGGTGCCATGTGGGTATTTCCTTAAGTCATGCACATACCTAACATATTACTTTTGGGAGAAGGGAGGGAAAAGAAATTCTAATTGACATACACTTGATTGTTTCATATTAATTTTTTTCAGAATATTTTAATTAATTGGCAAACTTTACAATATTTTTCATTATAGGTATAGATTAAATCAGCAGCTATGCTTTGTAGTTTTCTACTTTCGTTTTCAAAAACGATCTCTTTGGATTCCGATTTTATGGTTTGATTAGTATTTTATTGTCTTTAATTTATGTTTTTAATAAAATGACTGAATATTATCAGGTTAATCTATGCGTTTCATCTTGCATACCCCTTAAAACTGACAAGATAATCCCCTAATTGCCCCAAGCTATAAGCTACTTGTACCTGGACAACTGCACGTGCGTTCAAGCGTGAAGTGATTTCCTGTGGCTATAGGCCTAATTAACACCTGGTTAAATAAACATTGAGACTTATCTGCATTGAATAAACAAGTCTGACATTGTTATCCCGATTGTCAAAATTCAGCGGTAGGGAAACTTTTAAAATCGGGAATTTTGGTGATCTTTTTTTCAAATCGGGAAATGAGGCCAATTTTTCTTTCCCGATCGGGAAGGCGGGATGAAAGGGTAAAATCGGGAGGATCCCGCCTAAATCGGGAAAGTTGGCATGTATGAGTGTTTTTCTTCACAGTGAGAAATTAGATTCTGATGAGTATAAGTTCTTGGGTTAAGCTGATGTACTCTAGACATAAGAGTAACAAATGTTTTGGATACCCTATTCATTAAAAATAAAAAAAAATCAAAAAAAAAAAAATCATAATTTTATGAAAAACATCTCTATATTTGAAATTGATCTCTCACTCTTAACTCTAATAGAGAGTCGGTGAATTTAGTGAAAAATGTAACCATGTTTAATCTATTAAAAGCTCTTAACTTAAAAACTTGTCCTTCCTTGTTCTCATATAAAAAAAATGTGACATTTTACATCATATGGATGGCTAATTTTGAAAAATAGGTGAGCCCCTTATCTAATTTTAGACTTCCATTAATGTATTTTACCCAAAATGGCCCCAATGATTATATGTTGTAAAAAAAAAAAAAAAAAAGAAATGAAAAGAATCAATGATATGATAAAAAGAATTGCACTCCGATTGAAATTGTCCCATATTTTACAGAGAACCCTCCCACCCCCTACCCATGTCCTGTCGGAGGGCGCTACAACTTTATCCAGAATGCCGACAAAGAGAATGAGAAATACCAGACGAGGATTCGCGGTGTAACACAGAAACCTCGTGTGCAGGTGGACTGTCGCATCGTCGTGTCCGAGATCAAGTCCTGCAGCAACGACTTGACGAAAATCTTTGTCGACGCTGAGTACTGTGAGACGGTTGACTACAGGGGACGGCCTATTGGAGAGTACGGTGAGTGAGTTGTGTCTAAGTGGAATGGAAGTTGAATGTTGGAATTTAAAAAAACAGATTCATATTTTCACTATGTTTAGGATTTTTTAGGCTTCAGAATAGCACAGTACAAAACTTAGCAACCTACAGCGTTCCCTACTTTTTGTACTGATGCTATTACATGTATTCCAAAAATACATAAATATAATGGCATATATATACATGAATCATTCCTGGAGAATTATAATCATATATGAAAAGGAAACTTTATTGGCACAAATTTTGCAGATTTTCTGAAATTAAAAGATTTACTGTTTTTATAACAAACAAAAAAAAAATATTGATAACATATAATCTTTATGCAACTCATAGGAACTGAAAATTATTTATTTTTAATTGAAAAAAATGTCAATGATATACATAATGTGTTGCTGTGTTTTAGATGTGTCGGATCACGAGTTAACCTGTGTTGGATTCTGGATGGAGGATTACAAGTCCTACTTGGTCACGTGGGATGAAGAGGACGCCATTTCTAACTTCAGATGCTGGGTAAATGACACGCTCTATTAAAATACAAACAGAAACTTTTTACTGTAGATTTCTAAATATACATGTAGAATTAATTATTGCATAATTTTGTGAGAAGCACCACAGGCGAAATAAAAATTACTCACCTTATTTATGGTGCTGAAATCTACTTAGTAAAATTTTTTGACCAATCATCCATTCGCTAATTATTACTTTCGCGATTTGACATTGAAGAGACCATTCGCAATAAAAAGTACTTGTGAAAAATAATGAATCTTCAGTATCGGGGTTATTTCTTTAAGGGACTCCTTGATATCTTTATTCTGTACTTGTTTATTACAGGTGTATGAGCGAGCCAGCTGGACTACACTTCACATGTCTCGAGCTCAGAATGCCCGCTGTAACAAGAAATCACATTTTGTTGAACAACTGATACATGTACCTTTTCCAAAAAAACTGCCTGTCGCATTGAATTTTGAAATTTTTGGCCTGAAAAACTATTGATTAACTTTTTTATGGCGTAAGCATATTTAAACTTTGACCATTTGTATGTATCACATTTTTAGACATTATATACAGAACTTTGTATTGTTGGACCACAGCTTTAATGAACTTCTACAACTTTTTATTTTAGTTTAGTCACATGTAGTAAGGTGCTACACTACAGGCATGAACCTCTACAACTTTTTATTGTAGTTTATAGTCACATAGTAAGGTGCTACAGGCATATCAATGCTGAATGATTTTGTTCCATGTTGAAAAATCAATATATGTGTTTGATTAAGTTAATTTCTGTTTTGTTGTCTTCTGATTTATGAAATGATTATGTTATTTTTATGATTTTCCATCTTTTTTTTTGTTTTAATAATATTATTAATTTTTATTTGTGATTTTTTAGAATTTAGTGATATGGAAAATAGTTCTACTTCTTATGGTTTACTATTTTAATCCATTGTTAGCTAGTCAACTAATTAGCACCAAAAAATGATTTACACTTTTTATCATAGAATATTATTTATAATTATTAATGCTGTTGAATTGATTGAAATCCACAGACAAGGGCCAATGAAAATATATCAAGATATTTTTTACAGTTATTTTATATAATATGCATTTCTTTGAGTAAGTCAGGTTATTGATTATATATTAATTACCATTACAATCATTTAGTACATATATCCATCTATCAAAACATTGTCTCAAAACTTAAAACACTTTAAAAATTGTATTTTTAAATTCAAAGATTGGATTCTTTAGCTGTATATTTTTGATTTCAATTTTAAAAAGCTTATGATTGTTACTTTTTACAGTAAAAGATACAATATCTCTATTAACTTGAGAGTTTGTTTTGTTTTACCTGATGAAAAAAATTACCCCCAAAAATGCATTGCAATGGACCTGATTTTTGGCACAAGGTCTTAAATCTATCTTTCGCTAAAAGAAGAAGGTACAGTTTAATTGGGCTTATTGTGCCCTAAGAATTTCATGTTTTTAAAAAATTATGAAATTGGCTTTTACAATAGTTGGGTTGATGAATACCGGGTATGATAAATTATTAAAGAATATGGCATGAAGGAGGAACATTCTGGAAATATGACATCACTAATTTGGTACCTTTCTAAGTTTAATGCAGAAAAGTCTTGGAATGGCTCATTTCTGTGCTTATTTTCCTAATTAGAAAATAAGGTCTTCCACCGTCGCCCGCTTCAATTTTTGGATATATTATGTAAACTGCTTTGAAAAATCACATATCTCAAAATCTTTGTGGGCGACGGTGGCAGAGTAACAGGCAGTTTTTTTGGAAAAGGTACATGTATCAGTTGTTCAACAAAATGTGATACACAATGTATTAGCTTATTCTTTCTTTATTGCTCTCTTAATATACAAAATTATAATATGTTAAATTTTATTTAATGTTATTCTTAATACCTGTATTTGTTATCAAGCCAATAAATGAAGGACCGAAAAATATTGTTTATCTGATAAAACGTTTCTTTACTTACTGTTATGAAAAGGGAAATAACTCAATTTTCTTTTTCAACTTTGAAAAATAAAAAATCGAGTTATTTCCCATTTTGAAATCTCGATAAAAGTGATCAATGTGGCAGTTTGGGACCCGATGTGGCGGCGCCTGAGAAACTATTGATTAATTTTTTTGGCCTTACTTTTGATTCATTGAAACAATAATGCAATCAATGGATGTCTATAAATCTACAATAAAAAGTTTTCAATACTATTTAAAGCTATATATGGTCTGGTAATACAATATTCTGAATATACAGAGTCTGAAAAAAAATTACATGTACCATTGGTCAATACAAACTCATCACTTCAAGTTTTAAGTTAGCATTCCTACTTTTGTTACATTGAAACAATATTGCAATCAATTGTATTAGGAAATGAAGTTTACAACAACAAATAAATATTCTGTGCTTGAATTTTTTGCTCTGATTTAGTCCATCTGCAAAGTTCTTCAATGGTATTTTTTCACATTATCATAAAGCCATAACGCTACAAATCTGCAGCTGTCTGGGTTAGTACATATTAACTCGAAAATAAAAGTTCAACAACTGTCACTTATAATGATCAACAATAAGCACTAGCTCCTAAAAATTTGTCTTCCCCCAAGCTATTTCACTAAATTGCTCTTGAAAGCAAGTAGCTCATTCATTTTTTTCCCTTGTTATTTTGCAAATGTGCATTTAGCATTATACACATGACCATTTAAAAAAAGAGGCAAGAGTATGACACAATAAAGCACCAGGAATGTATCCCATTAAACAGGGGGTATTATCCTAAAAACATCTCCGATATGGATGAAAATGATACAAGTTCGACAATTTTTAACAATATTTCCATGGTAGCATTTCAACTGGGTGCACTACAAAATTGCAGTGTGGCAAGTATAATTCTAATCACAGACTGACAGATTACATAAATCAATCAGCTGTTACAAATAAACATGACTTATGTTACATTTGTAATGAATAAAAGGCAAAGTGTCATCCAGGTCCACAGAAAGCAATTTCAGTTTTCAAGTGGGAGTGGGGGTAGGGGGGATCACAACCGAATGGAAATTCCTTAAAAATGAAAAAAGGGGGTTTCAACCTAACAGAAATTCCTTACAAATAAAAAAGGAGGGGGGGGGTACAACCAGTCAACAACAATATATAACTCAATTTGTAATGAATTCAAGTATTCTTAACATTTTAAAAGGCCAAGATATGTTAACTGAATGTGTAATTTACATGTATTTTCTTTAATGAAGTAATTAACAGTGATTTCTATTCATAGATACTGTGTTGTCTTTGAACATTTTTCCCGGGGGTAAATGCCATGCACCATACAGTGAAAATTGAATAAATAAGCCCAATATTAACTCCTTTATACATATATTTTTCTCAATGTCCAAAAAAAATTTGCACTTGTGTAGAGAGGGTCCTTAAAGTTATATCGTATACTAGTATGTAAATGTAAAATGAATATGTATACAGTCAAATCTTATCTTGAATTTCAAGGAACTGAGAAGAAAGACTAAGATATATCCCAGGAAACTGAGAGTAAAATACTGAAATGACAAGTTATTTTGACTTTTAAATCATTTCATTATACATTTATCTCCATGGTATTTAATGAGATATGTGTCCAAATAGGGGGAAAATTACTAACATGCTAGTCCTTTCCAAATGAATAGACCAAGTGGCCCAGTGACGGTCTCGATGGGTTTCCCACAAATGTTGAATGTAGCGAATCCAATGTAGACCAGGCCCCAGATCATTCCCAAGGCAGACATGACTAAGACCACCACCCAGAGGCTGAAGGGAAATAACCCATACTGGTACATCTCCGTATCTCCAGCTGCAATAGGAGTAAAGTGGTTAAAAAAATAATAACATCTGATACAATAAAAAAATTATGATAATTTGTTCAAATTATATTTGTCAATGCATGGTTTAACATTATTACAATAATCTCATTATGTCTTTCAAAATTTACAGCAAAATAGGCAAATTACTGTTGAAGTGGTTATTTTCGCCCTTTTGCACTTGCAAACAATTTTGCACCTTTTTAAATTTGCCCTGTCATTATGTTCTGTTTAATTTGAATTTGCCCCATTTTAAATTCGCCCAATCAAGAAGAGGGCAAAAGGGGCGAAAATTTTCCTGTATACAGTATTACATTACAATTATCCATTACAGCTTACCGTGATGCAACACATTTATCAAATAGAATTATACGTAGATCAAATACATCAAATACAATGAGTACCTGTTTGATTATTAGTGTAAAGATCAACCATCATCTTCAGTTTGTTCCTTGATCCTATTCCTCCATCTTTGTCATTGTACAGAATGCAGTACTTGCTATCACAGACAACTGTAATGAAAAGATAATTTTGATTTTATATATAAATTTTAATAAATTTGTAGGTAGCACAGGTATATTAACAGAGAATCTTACTTGTAGGAGTAAGCAAAAATATTCTCCAAATACAGCCAACTGTTCAGCACCAACATTTTTATGACACAGATTTTTTTTTTATAACCCCCCCCCCCCCCCCCCCCCCCCCC
>PRKT01000503.1:36739-49613 GCA_003671525.1 Saccostrea glomerata
GGGGGGGGGGGGGGGGGGGGGGGGGGTATCATTTAGTGAGCTCATTGCTCACCTTTAGTTTTTTTTCAGTGTTTGAAAATATTGATACATCTAATTACTTATAAATGTAGTATAAATGATGACCAGTTCGGCCAGACAGACATGAAAAGAATGTACATGTAGGAGGTATTAAATCTGTCTCTGAGATATTCTTCTGTGTCTATACATGTATATATATATATAGCAGATCATTATATCCCCCGCTTGAAAAGCAGGAGGATATATAGTTATATCCCCCCGCTTGAAAAGCAGGAGGGTATATATAGTAATCGGGATGTCCGTCCGTCCTTTTGTCTGTCTGTTGCACTTTGGGGTACCTACATCTTATCTACAACTCCTCTCATACCACTGAATGAAATTTGATGAGACTTTCGAAGATCTGAATCTTTATTACATATTGAAATTGTGCACCTCCTACTTTACCTTTTGACCCGACACATATTTTGGGTTTTCCATAGCAAAATTTAACTTGGACACTTCCATTATATTCATAAGGGAGGCAAGGGGTATCATTTAGTGAGCTCATTGTTCATAGTACCTCTTGTTTACAATGATACAATTCAAACTTCATAGAGGGGGATTTTTTCAGGGCTTATGTGGTCAGTGGACCTTCCTTGGCAATCCTTGCTTTTATTCAATGCACATATCAAATCCCAGAAGTGAAGTACCATAAAACTTTATTGTGAAAAAATTGAACACACAGAATTCAAATGACCTGTATAAGTCTAAAATTGAATTTAAAATTTCAAAATTTTTCATTGAATTTCTACAACATTGAACATTGTCCACAAAATTCATTGAAAATATATTGTGTTTCCCTGAAACTGTTCAAAACTTTGATTTTAAAATGAAACACTGGTCACCTATATAAGCATGATAACGAAATAACAGCTATAGTATATTATCTTTGAAATCTTGTTTGGACAGAACATAAAATGATCGAATTTTAAAAATGCAACATTGCAGAAAGTAGAACAGGTGATATGGGTACATGGTTTAATCGGGTAGATATAGTACTGCATTGAACACTACAGGTGGTTAAAAATAAAACAAGTCGTGACAGGTGCGCAGACTTCCTGTTCCTGGAGTCCCAGGAATGTCCGTAACTCCGGTCAACGTAAACTTCATCGATAAGAAACAAACACCCCGATTAAATGAATCAAAACCCTATACAAAGTTATAATCCTGAATTAGTGGGGTCTGAAATACTTCCTTATATCTGTACATGGGTGGTATTAGCACTTAAACATTTTCTTCGTCATTTATAATACAGGTGCTTGTGATTTATACACTTGTAAAAGTAGTTATATATGTTACACTGAGTTCTTATAGTTATTAAAAATACTAAACTGCTGAATGCTTGTAAGTTTAAATAAAAAAGACATATTCCACATGACATAATATTTTATACTGAACATGCTGAATGATTGAGAATTGTAAATATTTATATATTTTCATTTCTAATTTTTTTTTCTCTGTGATATCTCTTTGAATGTTAGTGAAGTTGATTTCTTGATAATTCTTCCTGAATGTGAATTTTAATAGGCAGATCGATAGGACAGGAGCTAAGGGGGCCTAATATGTATATATGCATGCATATCTCATACACATTTGTCTCTGTGTCTGATGCTAAGGAGGCTAAATATGCATGTAAATCTCATGCGGCTGCCTTTGTGTTTGATGTTAGTGGTCGAGGACTATTGGAACTGGCATGGGAATCCTCGTATAATTTGAATTAATGGAGAAATAATGTACAAATAGTAATTTTACAGACCTGTGCTATTTTTATTAGCCATGTATATGAGTTAAATTGAGCTGTTGAAGTTTACGAGAAGTGGGTCAAATTCCAAGGTCAAGGTTAAAAAATCAATTTAATGGTACCCAAGGGAGGTCTTGTTTTAAGAAATACTACCAAAGATTATGGTTCCAAATGTCTTGTCACAATTACACCTGTGTCAGAAGTTTGAAAGCCTTAATTAGCACAATCTTTAAGTATGGCCAAAGTTAAAGTTTGGTACGTACTTTTTTCAAAAGTAGGTCAAACTCAAAGGTCATGTTCAAGAGTTCAGGCATGTTGGCACCAAAAGAAAGATTATGTAACATACTTGATATGAAAACCATAGCTCCAATCAATTAAAAGTTGTGGGGAAATTTTAAAGTTTTTTGGCAGACAGACAGAGTGATCAGGACAAACAAATTGGCAAAACCTACATATATATATATACAAAATGTACCTTCGAATCTTACGGTTGCATAATAAATGATCAAGTGACAGTTTCAATATGACCCCCCCCCCCCTCCTTTCCGTTTTCATCTTCTAAATAACATTGAACAAATTAAAAATCAATATCAATATGTTTCCAAGAACAAATGTAAAATGAAAGCTTATCAAAATGAACTACCCGCTATACTATGAGGCCTCGGTCCATTTCCGTAGTTAATTCTTCGACTTCCACGAAACAAACCAAAGCTACCATTCATACTGGGCACATTGGAAACGTTGTAGTTTGATGTGGTGTTTTTATTCCCCGTGGCTGTGATCCAGTTGTCGGTGGCAAAAGACCCCACCATTAATCCTAGACCCACGAGAGTCAGAATCAGTGTTATTATGACGAACAGTTTTTGACGCTCTTCTAGCGCCATTTCTTTCAAATCCTCCAAGAAAATACGCGTCAGAAATTAACGTAGAAAACACATTTTGATTTTTCACCTGTCCACGCCCTTGTATTGTGTTTATCGGAATTCATAGTCGATGTCATGCACACTACCTGATTTATCCATTGACGATTATCATGACCGAAAGCGCTCAAAGGACGGGGACCATACAAAGATAATCAATAATCAATATGAATAAACTTCAAGGCAATTATTTTCCAGCTATACGGAGAGAGAGAGAGAGAGAGAGAGAGAGAGAGAGAGAGAGAGAGCAAAGCAGTAGCTGCAATGAAGTATTTAAAAATCTACAACACTTTTAATACATGCATATATTTGGATACCTCAACAATCAGTTATTTTTAAAAGTCTTCTTACTATTAAAAAAACCCAAACTTTTCCACTCGATATTTTAGAAACTATATTAGGGCCTAATAAAAAATATTTTAGGTTCGTTTCAGAGGCACAGCACTGTGGCAACGCACTTTGAAAAAATTACGCACTTTGAACAAAATTTCAAAGTGCGTTAAAATTGGGAAAAAATCAACGCACTTTGAAATTTTTTTCAAAGTGCGTTAAATTTTGGACACACTCAACGCACTTTGAAATTTTTTTCAAAGTGCGTTAAGAGTGTACATCAACATTTTTTACAATGTAGACATTTAACGCACTTTGAAAAAAAAATTAATACAGAAATTCTAGACTTAGTTTTTAGTAGTTGAGAGAATTTGTAATAATTTTATCTCTCGAAAAATGTTTTAATTTACATGTTTTTGGTTTACTCTCATCATGCTCATTGTGAAGAAGGAGAAGAGGAGGAACAGCTAAAGTCGGACAGCATCGAATGTCGGACAGTTTTCTCTTTCAGAATAAAATCGTTTCTAAATTTAGTGTCATGTGTATTTTTCTTTCAGTATCTCCGTCTACAAGATGTTTTTGGTTGTTTCGTACATATATAGTCGTGAAAACGTTTGAAATAATGTCTAAAATCTGGAGGATACATACGCATCTCACGGATCCGGATAAAATTCGCATGCGCACCGAGCGCGCACCTGTCGACAGTGACCTAGTTCATCCTTGGCGAAATCTTCAGTTTGCCGTCGGTACTCCGTGATTGTTAGTATATTTTGTAATTAAATCATACTTTTACATGATTAATATTAATTATTCCCATAATAATAACTTTATGGTGGATATTTATTTATAAAACCATGAAAATTAAACTGTCCGACTTTACATACTCGGTCATTTAAAGTCGGACAGAGGAGAATTTAAAGTCGGACAGCACATTATATTGAATAAATTGTATTTTAATTGTCATATTTTAAAAAACTAGAACAATTTATTATAATGTAATTAAACTTATCGGCAATTTAAGAGTATTTAAGCTTTTTTAAATCAAATTCTGCCGATTCGCTGCAACATTTTGGAAGGAAGAAATCAAAAAAAAAAACAAAAAACAAAAAACAAAAAAAAAAAACGTTTTATCACTTACCTCATAGAAATTGTTTCATTTCAGAAAAAAAAATGAAAAACACGTAAAGCAAAATCGATCTCATTAAATTTTAACAGCAACAGACTGATAAAATATTGCAGAGAAATGAAATTTTTATACTGTATACATAAACCGAGGAAAATAGAAGGAAGGGGATAGAAAGAGAAGAAAAGAAAATCTATTAAAAAAATCAACAAAGTAAATTTTTTTTCGTGGCTTTATTTGAGTTTCATGTTTATAACTCATCACTCATTCTGTCATTCAGGAAAAAGAAAGGTTTCTTTCTTGAAAATTAAATAAGTTACAGATTACTAATTCTAATGTAGAGAAAGTGGGGTATATAGTTTTCTGTCTATAACCATTTATATAAAATGGGATTAATTTTGGGGACAATTTAAACCCAAAAAATTATTCACACGAGAACCCATGAGTTTATAGATTATAGATCGCTAAATACATGTACTATATGCCAATTTAAATTTCTTGGTATATAAATGGAAAAATCGAAATAATCCACACGATTACTAAGTATATTATACGTAAAAATAACTTTAAATGTTCACGAATTTTTTCCCGGGCACATGGTATTATTTTTGTAAGCTGGGGAGGGGCTAGAAAATTAAATTAAAAAAATCAACTTACCTGAGTGAAGAAAGAAAACGACAAAAAAGAAGGAGTGGGTGATGGTCCAAACTCAAAGAAAATTCTATTTTGGAGGTTGATGGGAGGATATGTTCCATTTGATTACATCTTTCAAAACCGAATTTTATTCATACATATTACCAGATTACCCTGATTTGAGGGTAATAAAAAGGTAGCGGTGAGACAAACAGCCTTTCAATGAACTTGAATTTTCAATAGTGTATTTAAAGTAAATGTTTGGGGGGGGGAAGTGAGGGGTCAGCCCCCACCCCCACCCCCTGAATACTTTGTGCATGCCCCACTACGATTTAACACCTAAAAATGAAGTAAATAGGACTTTAAATGCCGAAACTAGTATGTGTCCGACTTTAAATTCTACATGTCCGACTTTCACTGTCGCTGTCCGACTTTATCAGCCTTTGCCTTTCCGTGTTTGGTTTTGAATTATAGCATTACAAAGCTTTTAACCAATGAAAATTAAGAATAGACAGAGAGTAAAAACAATCGGCAATCCTCGGCTGACTCCGCTACGCTCCATTCAAACCTCGGATGTGATTAGTGGAGGAATACGCAACAGATCCTTACATTTCTCCGCCGGAAACTGCCTTATCACTCATTTCATAATTCGCTCTGCGTAACGTTCCTCGAAAATGTATCTTAATTTGTACAATTCTTTATCGTAAACAGATTTTGATTACATCCTCATGTTAACAGGCTTTGAAAGCAAGAAAAACTGTTGAGTGTGCCACAAAATAACTCCGATTTCAAATGTACGATGTTTGAATAAAATTCAAATAAGATCACATGACTGAATCAGCAAGATGGTAGATCACCGTTGACGTCCGAGGTTATGTGCGAGGTACGAGTCATACGAGGATCTCCGAGTGGAGTAAAAACATCATTTTATGTGACCTGAAACTTTCCGGTTATGTGTTACGAGTTTGGAGCGCGTACCGAAGGTGCATACGAGAGTGTCCGAAAAAGCGTCCGACTTTCAGCCCAACTCTTTTTACTCAAGCCCTAGAGGGGCTTGAGTTATCTAAAACGATGCTAGGTCATCGATTTACTCAGTTTTAAAACACGAAAATATATTATTTTGGTAGATAAAAATATTTCTAGAAACAAAAATGAAGCTTATCTTGAAAACGTCTGTATATTCATAGATATTAAGTGTTACATGTCGGATTCTTTTCTATGGCGAATGAACAATGAGTGAAGCCCTGCAGCCGCAACAGTTTCTATACAGAGATTTCGCGCTTTCCTTTGCGTAGGAATCTCAGGTAACTTTCAGTCGCCAACGTTTTGGTCGCCGACAAAGCATCCTTGGACGAGTCCACTGGTAACTCTGAAAGGTGACGCAGGTTACCCCATCCTTAACAAGTTGTACAAGTAGCATGGCCAGAAAAAGGATGGCTGTGCCCCCCTCCCCCCTTCAAACTGATACAGTAACTCACTTGCCTGCAAATGATCAGATGTGAACTTTGAGTGACAATAAGATAATAGCAAAAAATAAATAAATGATAAATTCTCACTTATACACAGTGTACGTTTGTTTTTCTAAAAAATAGAATTATCATCAGTTTGGTAATAGAACCTATATGACTTCTTTTGGATTCGTACTGAATATGTATTGGACATGCCGCACAGCTGGATGCATCCGTAGTTACGTGGATTATTTGCAGCCCGCAGCCCCCCCCCCCCTTTGAAAAAAAAAAAAAACACGTAAACCCCAATTTTCAATGCCTATACGTTATGTCTATCTTTGCAAAAAAAAAAAAACCCACCCCCGGTTCCGACGCCTAAGGTTGTGATGTACGTTATTAAGAAAATAATCAAAAAAATGTATATCATAATTTGAAGTATATTAAATGTCTACATAAACAAAAATTTCATTAAATTAAGAAACGGAAACTACATGTATCCTCTATAAAATATTTCCTGAAAGTGTGTAACGTAAATTCATCTTAAAAGTAATACGATTAATTATATTTATTCTAATTAAATTCAATACATGAATTCTGTTTCATGTACATG
Organism: Saccostrea glomerata; assembly: GCA_003671525.1. Lineage (NCBI taxonomy): Eukaryota > Metazoa > Mollusca > Bivalvia > Ostreida > Ostreidae > Saccostrea > Saccostrea glomerata. The sequence continues at coordinate 43,602 of PRKT01000503.1, forward strand.
TATTTTATTCAACAGAAGATTGAACTTAATAGCCCTCATCTTATACCATTTTAGGATATTAATTAATGACACGTCCTAGTTGACTTACTACAGCTTGAGTATCTCTGACGTTTTGTCAGTATATACTTGTTTCTTATACAAAGCCGTCGGTAGCAAATTGAAATTGTACACCCCCCGGTATGCACCGATTTTTCAATGCCTATATTATATATATGTTTGCAAAACATTTGTGTGACTAGCACCCCTCCTCCCCCTGGTACCGATGCCTATGCAACACCGAAATTTATACATATTTGCATAACTGGTGTGACGTTTAATACTTTAAATAAATTTTAATTTACAGTAAATGCATGCAAACTGGAAAAAATTAAATACAGTTAAACATTTAAGAGAGACAGAATTTTCAAAGAAAGGAAAAATCAAAATCGCTCACTTTCACATCCTGAATTAAGTGACCTTATCACCGAAAAGTTACCTAAGAGGTTCAATCATTTACCATACTTAAGTTTTTCAAGAATATTGGCAAGACCATACAGCGTTTTTCAAAGTGCATTAATATGGTCGATATCAACGCACTTGTTTGAAATTATAACATTTATATAACAGAAACGTACTATATAAGTGCCCGTAAAGTGCTGTGTTACAACGCACTTTGAAAAATTACGCACTTTGAAAAATTTTTTCAAAGTGTGTTAAATTTGGGACCAAATCAACGCACTTTGGAAAAATAAAAAAAAAAATTCAAAGTGCGTTGTAACACAGCACTTATATAGTACGTTTCTGTTATATAAATGTTATAATTTCAAACACGTATTTCTGGATTTGAAACACGGTGAAGGAACGTGTAGCTTTTTAATCTGTTATTAATACTAGTATGCCGAAAATCGCTATTTCTGTGCATTGTTAATTCTATAGGAAAAAAATCAAATAAATTTCAAAGGTTATACCCAGAATATTATCATTAATATTATACATAATATTATTATGTATTATTCATGGGTTAAAAATTTGAATTGAACATATTTTATTGAACAAAGTCAAAAGGATCAGACACAAGTTCAGTAACTTAGATAGTCCTCTCCTGATATAACATTTTGTTAAAAATTTATTACAGGAACAAGTGCCTGTCAGCTAGTATCGGTTTCCACAGGGCATATGACTTTTGTGGGTTTTTTTTGTTTTAATATACAAACATTCTAAATATTCTATTGTTAAAATTCTAGTGCCGTAATTCTTCTGGACAGAAAATCAAACTAGAGGCACTGTGAGCAATGAGCTCACTAAATGATACCTCCGCCGAATCTGTGAAAGGATCATTTTGTTCAGTGGTATGTACATCGTATAGGAGGAGTTGCGGATATAAGAGATGTGTACCCTTCAATATTATAGAAAGAATGGCAGTGCCTATGTTTTGCTATGGGAAACCTAAAATATATGGTGAAGAAGGAGGTGCACATAGCCATATGTAATTAAGATTCTGTGAAAGTCTCATTAAATTTCATTCATCCCTATCACTATATGTACCCTTCTACTTTTCAAGCGGGAGTATAAAAAGATCCTTTAATACAACTGGATATGTTCTAATATTTCTATCCAGTTTCTCTCATTTTTTTTAGCAATGACTCGTAGTAAATTACAAAAACTAAGATATGAAAAGGATTGCTTAATAATTTGCATCATTTGATCTATATGATAGCATTCTCTTATAAAAGATATCAAAGCGGTTGTGACATTATTTCGGTCCTAACCTAATGTTCTTTCCGAAACAATTGAGTTATAGAAAATTAAGTGTTTTCTTCTATCCCTCCAAGTCGGACAAGAATAGAGTCGAATTTGATTCTAGCATCTATATAATGAAGACTTCAGAAAGACCGAAAAGTAAATGTTTCCATAAAACCAAACTTGATGAACTCATAGTAGAATCCGGGAGGGGTGTTTGGGGCGGAATAATTGCAACTGTTCAAGGTGCTTAGACACAAATGTGAATTTCATATTTTCTCAAATTTTTAGTACAATATTATGACATACGAGGGTTGTCCCAAAAAGTCGTAGACTGGGAACATAGCTTATTTTCTCTTTGCTAAATCAAATTTCTTTTCTTTTCATAGCAAAGAGTAACATTCTATGATTTTGTATTTTGAGTTTCATGACGATACCACATTTAATACGATAATTATGAAAAAATAAAGAAACCATGCAAGTGTACATCGGCGCACGAAAGCAAGAGTAATTTACGTCTCTCATAACGTCATGGGCCCTTTTTCTGCTTAACATGAGGCTATTAACATCCAAATGATTATTTTTTATAGTGAAAAACCACTCTTGACTAAGGGAATAATTTAAATTCACTACTGTCCGTTTTCTTAAGTAGATTCAAATTTTAGTCAAAGTTAGATAAGTTGAAAGATCACCTTACATTTTAGGCAGCATATAATAAACCTTGTTTGACAACATTCATGGCCCAGAACGTTCCCCGCAAATGTCTGCGTTAAACAATTAGTACTCTACTTTACATGCATTATCTATTTCTTTCGATCTAGAGGAAAAACTATCTTTCAATCTCATACTATTAAAAAACAACTTTTCTATTAAAATACAGTGTGTAATGTCCTTTCTGTACTCTTTCCCCGTCTCTGATGAATATAAAATATACCAAACACAATTTATTACATTTCCGTGCGCCGGGTACGCTTTCGACGACGTTATTTTCATCAATCTCATTTCGAACAACACTTTGAAAATCATGCCACAAGTCGTCTTTTTCTAATGCTATTTAAATGAAATTTTGACATTTTATTACAATTTTGATTCTGGTTTCAGTGATTTAAATTTTAGTTCAATCTTTTACATAGTACCCAAGAAATAAAAACAAATGTAATAGTTATATGCGTAAATTATTCTGAATTTTGGTCGTGCGCCGACAGACCATATCGGCCTTCATATAAATCGTCCCAATATAATTAATATGAAAGATATATATTTAAGAATTCACAATTTTGTTGTGCATTTATGAAAAAAATATATACAGCAGGACACTGCTCTGTTATTTTTTAATGTTTACTGGTCACTGGGTGTATTCAATAAGTTCAACTCAGCACACATCGCAGAGCACGACTGATAGTACTGGTGAGTTGTAATTTGGTTTTCATTACACACATTTCTAGTCTTTTTTTTTAATATAATAGTTTTAATATTTTTCATCAATACATAAGACAATTTGGTTTTTTTCTTAAGTATTAAGGATAAAGTTAACTCTCTTTGAAAGTGCAAAGATGTGTCAATTAAACGAGTCCGGAAATTTGTGGTTTTAATTTTTTCAAGACAATTTTTTAAACTTATATTTTCAAGTGAAAAGCCTTAACAACATATATATCATGATATTATAAAGAAAAATTGAGAAAATATTAACTTCAAATCCATGTCTGAGCACCTTCAAATGACTTTGAAATCTGTTGTGAATATCAATAGATAAAAGTACAAGGTATTCAGATTTCATTAAAATCTGGAGATATTTCCGTTTAAACACTGTCAGAATTCTATATAATGTATAACTCTAAAAAACTGATCATAAGAACCGAAGTGTATGAAGAACAAATAAATAATTTATTTCATTTTTTATTTGTAAATTGTATAAAATATCTTGCCATCTGATTCTTTGATAACAAATTGGTGAAATGTAAATTTAGTCTGGAATGCATGTAGTATACAAATGTTCTGATAGAAATTATTTACATATATACAGAATAAAATATAAAAGATATCACTATCATGCTATTTATATATAGTACAATGAAACACAACCCCATCATGGAATGGCACTTAAAATAGAGTGCTTTAATTAATGATATGTTAATAATTATCACTAAAAGATATGTTAATAATTATCACTACAGTAACAGGAATATGTTCACAAACATAAAATATTCTTTTCATGACCTGTAAATAACAAATTGTGTGTCAATGACTCAATGCATTTAAAAAATTATATCATTTTGTAGAAAAAGAAAACAATTCCCCCCCAAAAAGAATATCACAAATATATCATTTTATAAGTCAAATGTCTGTTGACAAAATTTTTGTAAAAATACATTATAAATATAAAATGTATACAATAAAGTTGTGTAAACAAAATTTATCCAAAGTCCAACTGAAAAAGGAATTGAAGTAATGATACCTATTTTTTTTTAAGTAAAATTTTATTCATGGATTATAATACTAGAATAATTTAAGGAGTCTTTTCTCTTAGAATTCAAAAAGGTATTGATATGATACTGGAATGCAATGCACTAGCTGCAAAAAAATTGTGAAAATAAGCATGCTCAAAGTCAAAAAATTGCTTTCTAAATCGTACGACACATGGTACATAAAAATGTTGTATAAACATATGGGGATATGACAAATATCATATATGTAATGCATAAATTGCTAGAATATACATATTTTAAAATTTCACTCTTTGTCACCATTCTTACCCATTCATTCCTCCAAATGCACAATAAATCATCATCCATACACTTGATTAAAACATCATAGAAGTTTAGGAATTACACACAGCCTTGCTTAGTACAGGTTCACAGGTCTACTATCTAGAAAGCAGTACACAGATCAAGGAGAGAGTAAGGGAGAGGATCCAGGGGAGTGACTTCACAGTGGTGGCTGAGTTCAGTACCCAGATGGTGTTTGGTAATTTGTATGGATTCACGCCCGAGTCGAAACGTTGGGGACAGTTATCAACTGTAAAATAAAGAAAATCAATCATCAATTATTTTCAAAATTCAAAATGAGCTGGGAATATATGGTCTTTTGTATTCTTACCACATCCTCTAACCATTTTTGTTCATATACTAGTACATTACTCTAAGTAAAATATACTAAATTATTTTATAGTATCTAAACGCCTTGATAGTTTGATGTGTTTTTCTCAATTGGTATGGAATTTAAAGCGAAAATTAAAGAGTGATAGGAAATTTTAACTTCTGAATTGAAATGAAAATTTTTTAAAACATACCAATTTTTTATTATTATAACATTTTCTTCAATTTTTTTTCAAACTTAAATACAAGGAAGATTGAATTTTCATACACTTTTGGAATAATATGAAAGTAAAAGCAAGAATTCTATTAAGGAGGCTGGGAGGTCAACAAATTAACCATCAGATATAATTAATTTTTAAGATATGATATATTAGACTGTCAATCATCATTTGGCAAAGAAAAATTTCATAAATCTATGTTTGAAAATTTGATCATTTTTGTATATCTTTACATGGAGCTCTTCTTCTAAAGGAGATCAATATAGTTCGAAAATGGCCATGACCACCCAGCCCTCTTAATGAGATGCTACCTACAGAGTCTTTCATTTTCTGTCATTTCCAGCATTAACCCTGTGCCAGCCATCTGATAATCAATGGCTTCCTGTTTCTTGTTACAGCGGGCATTCTGAGCTCGAGACATGTGAAGTGTAGTCCAGCTGGCTCGCTCATACACCTGTAATAAACAAGTACAGAATAAAGATATCAAGGAGTCCCTTAAAGAAATAACCCCGATACTGAAGATTCATTATTTTTCACAAGTACTTTTTATTGCGAATGGTCTCTTCAATGTCAAATCGCGAAAGTAATAATTAGCGAATGGATGATTGGTCAAAAAATTTTACTAAGTAGATTTCAGCACCATAAATAAGGTGAGTAATTTTTATTTCGCCTGTGGTGCTTCTCACAAAATTATGCAATAATTAATTCTACATGTATATTTAGAAATCTACAGTAAAAAGTTTCTGTTTGTATTTTAATAGAGCGTGTCATTTACCCAGCATCTGAAGTTAGAAATGGCGTCCTCTTCATCCCACGTGACCAAGTAGGACTTGTAATCCTCCATCCAGAATCCAACACAGGTTAACTCGTGATCCGACACATCTAAAACACAGCAACACATTATGTATATCATTGACATTTTTTTCAATTAAAAATAAATAATTTTCAGTTCCTATGAGTTGCATAAAGATTATATGTTA
>PRKT01000503.1:50161-67293 GCA_003671525.1 Saccostrea glomerata
TTTTTTTTTTTTTTTTTTACAACATATAATCATTGGGGCCATTTTGGGTAAAATACATTAATGGAAGTCTAAAATTAGATAAGGGGCTCACCTATTTTTCAAAATTAGCCATCCATATGATGTAAAATGTCACATTTTTTTTATATGAGAACAAGGAAGGACAAGTTTTTAAGTTAAGAGCTTTTAATAGATTAAACATGGTTACATTTTTCACTAAATTCACCGACTCTCTATTAGAGTTAAGAGTGAGAGATCAATTTCAAATATAGAGATGTTTTTCATAAAATTATGATTTTTTTTTTTTTGATTTTTTTTTATTTTTAATGAATAGGGTATCCAAAACATTTGTTACTCTTATGTCTAGAGTACATCAGCTTAACCCAAGAACTTATACTCATCAGAATCTAATTTCTCACTGTGAAGAAAAACACTCATACATGCCAACTTTCCCGATTTAGGCGGGATCCTCCCGATTTTACCCTTTCATCCCGCCTTCCCGATCGGGAAAGAAAAATTGGCCTCATTTCCCGATTTGAAAAAAAGATCACCAAAATTCCCGATTTTAAAAGTTTCCCTACCGCTGAATTTTGACAATCGGGATAACAATGTCAGACTTGTTTATTCAATGCAGATAAGTCTCAATGTTTATTTAACCAGGTGTTAATTAGGCCTATAGCCACAGGAAATCACTTCACGCTTGAACGCACGTGCAGTTGTCCAGGTACAAGTAGCTTATAGCTTGGGGCAATTAGGGGATTATCTTGTCAGTTTTAAGGGGTATGCAAGATGAAACGCATAAATTAACCTGATAATAGTCAGTCATTTTATTAAAAACATAAATTAAAGACAATAAAATACTAATCAAACCATAAAATCGGAATCCAAAGAGATCGTTTTTGAAAACGAAAGTAGAAAACTACAAAGCATAGCTGCTGATTTAATCTATACCTATAGTGAAAAATATTGTAAAGTTTGCCAATTAATTAAAATATTCTGAAAAAAATTAATATGAAACAATCAAGTGTATGTCAATTAGAATTTCTTTTCCCTCCCTTCTCCCAAAAGTAATATGTTAGGTATGTGCATGACTTAAGGAAATACCCACATAGCACCATCAAGCCTGACAAATTTCATGACAAACAACAAAAAACGTAACAAAAATTATTCTCTTTTGGATAGGTGTTATAAATTTCTGTTTACAAATATAATATCTTATTAGAATTTTTTCATTAATTAAAATATAAATTAAAAATCTCAAAAATGATTCCAGAAACAGGATTGTACAGTATTAAAACCTCGTATATTTTTTTGCTTTTGAAAAAAATGATTTAAAAGTTGTACAATTTTCAATTTTTTACTAAATTATGTGTCCTGGTAGAAAAAAAAATGTTGTTTACATATGTAACTAAATACCCCTTCTTTAGTGAGAGAGGCACCTATTTTAGCAAAAATATTTAAATTTTGGAAAGAAAAAACATTTTTTGTGTTAAATTAATCCTTAAAAGTTGTACATGTATTGATAAGTGATATCAATATTATAAATTAAAAAAAAAATCATTTCATAACCATTTAATTTCACGACAAAATGTCGCGAATTTAGAGCTTTGAAAATTGACGTCACGTGCTAAATCCCCCATGGGAATTTTCAAAAGTTGGCATGTATGAACACTTCTTCTGACTTTCACCTTTTTTTTGCAATTTGTCAATAACGTAAATAAATTTCATTAACTTAGGCAAAAAAATATTAATTTCTTGGTTCTCAGGCCCTCCCTCATCTCTTCCAAGGGTGCCTGATTGACCCTTTTTATTACTAAATCAATAAAATAAAAACAACAAATCACCTCCCTCATCATTTTTGAGGTTTTGTACAATGTAAAAAGCTGCCTCATCATGTTTTGGGGGCAATAAAAAGTAAAAAAAAAAGAAAGCCTCCCTCCCTCATCATATTTCTTGAAAAAAGGCCTGAGAACCAAGGAATTAACTTTGCATGGCCTTACGGATAAGCACTTCGTATTTCCAGTCTATGATTTCACGATTAAAGGTGAAGGACATCCAGCTGCAGGCGTCTCGGAACACCATCTCGAGATAATTAGAGTCCTTCAGTTCCGTCTCAGACAAGCGTCGTGCAGGCTTCCCTAACGTTCATGAAATACATCTCATTAATGACTGGGATATAATCTGAGAGAGCGATTTCTTCTATGACTAAGCATATTTGAATATTTCTATGAGTTTCAGACGTCTCTCAACCCTGAAACTTGATACTGATATTCTTTTATCCTAAAATAATTAATTTAATTATTATCTTTAAATTGGACAATATATTTGGAAATTTTTCTCATTTCCAAATTATGAGTGAACACATACATTACAAAATATCTGTATCATATATTATTCTTACCTATTCTGTATCTGACAATGCTGTGATGTCGAGGAACAATGTCCATACACACAAAGTCTACTTCACTGAAAAATAACAAAAGGCTATTGTAATTACATTGTTACAAAGGCAGGAAAAATTCTACAAATAAAAAAAAAATATATTTTGTTTTTGTTCATTTTAAAGGTTCATATGTTTAAATATTTTACAGATTGGTACATTGAAAATTCCACAATTAATGTGTTTTAATGACTGAGAAGGATTGATTAATGTTCACAAGCATGAATAAATTCAAAATCAATTGGATATCCTTAATGAAATCTGCTCCTGAACGAATGAATTTATAAACTTTTTTGTTAAATCACAGAGTGAATTCTGCCTCAAACTCACCATTTCCCCACTAACACCTTGGTCATCAAGTAGCGAGTTCCCAAAGTTTGCTGACAGGAATAGAAGGCATCCTGAAACTCAAACTCGTTAAGTCCAGTGTGGAAATGGACGTGAGTTTCGTTAACGTTCACGTCAGATTTGAATTCAGGTCCCTGTGTGAACCAGGTCCCGGCAATGTCTCTGGGCAAGTTACAGCGAGGGATCATATACTGGGTGGGTGGAGCAACTGTAAACATTCAAGTTTTTGATTCAAATTAGTTATTTTGCTAGCAGTTTTTGTCTAGAATACGAAAAATAATGTTTGGATGGGAAAAAAGAAAGGAAATGTTCTTTAAAGAAAAAGCTATCTAATTCCTTAAGTTTATATTGAATTTACTCACTTCTTGTTAAAACTAATTTAAGAGGTCCCTTGTAAATTCCACTCAGACTTGTGCAGTCAGGAAAACGAGACATGACCCAACGGATCTGATTCTTGGCATCCTTCTGATTTTTCAAGGTCATCTACAAACAAAATCTCAAATGATAAAATAAATTTCTACAGTACATGTACTTCCGTTTCCTGTAAAATAAACGTGACAAATCCTCGAGTGCAATAAATCTTATAATTGACATTTTTTACATTCTGGCTAGAAATAAATATTTTTTACCAAGCACTTGAATTTTTCTCTGGTATCCTGTTCCACAGTATCAGCAATGGCAGCAAATGTGTAGCCAATTCCACTACGCACAGCAAACCACGAACCCATACACTGGTATCTCACCTCTACAACACATCATTAAAACTTTAAATCAAAATATATTCTTCTCCAAGATCATTCAGTAGTGCTTAATTTTACTTATATGCACATAAAAAAAATTGTAAGAGTTATGTCCCTTTATCCTATTTCCCTACTCAAGCATACATCTGGATAAAACAGAACCTGGATACTTACGTTCATTTTTTGATGTTGACACGTCATGACATTTGCGATAGGTCATGAGGAAGACCTCGTTGTCAACATATTGAGATCCGGGTTCTTGACAAGCTTTGATTTGACTGTCGGGGTGGTTACAGATACCTCCACCCCCCTGATCTACCTCATAAGAGAACTGGTACACCCCCTCAAATGTGGTCACACAATTTATCTTCTGTGGAGCTTGTCCTGAAAGAATTAAGAATAAATCTTGAACTCACTGTTTCATACTATGACAGAATTAACTTTTCTTTCAAAATGACAATTTTTAAAATATAAAATTGTCAAGCATAAAATTGACCTTTCTATTAAATTTTGTCCATTCAAAGTAGAGTTAAACTTCATTTTCTTAATTCAATGGGACTGAGAAAATATATATCTTTCAGATAGCCAAGGGTTTCAGAAATCAGGGGTAGTATACTGAAAAATTTTTAAGTACATTTTCAGTTGTAGTTGGGAGTATTTGAGGAAACAGCTTTGAAGAGACCAGAGTTCAACTGTATGTTGAAATTTATGCATTTTCAATATAAAATAAATTCTATTGGCATTTAAAGAAAATCTTAATATCACAGATGAAACTTAAGAAGCCTTTAACATGATGTGACTTACTAAACATGGTGAAGGTAACGTCAGTGCTGGGCAGACCGTACCAAGGATTCATAGATTTACAGGAGGCATTGAGAGAAATCTGACTGCCGGACTGGGCTGTGATGCAGTCCTCTGGAAAACGGAACCAAACAAGTTAACTTATTATATCAAACAACTGCAGGTAATATACAGGTAAAGCTTTGATCTGTCACTCATAATTTCATTTTATAGTTTCAGAATGAATACATTGTATAATTATTTTATGATTTTCATTTATAGTCTCAAAAAGAATGCTTCAGTTCCATGTAAATTGGGCCGTTTACCTTGCCTATATTGTAGAATGTTGATTGTTCTCCATAAAACGTCTACACACATGTAACATTTGTTTGTGAGGCTTCCACCACTACAGAAAAGAAAAAAATTATAATTTGTATACATATATGTATAGATGCAAATACACCGTATTTCATTATTATAACTACTATATAAAAACAAGAGTTAAATCTTGGATTTCAATTTATGACTGTAGAAATGAGGTCAGGACAAAGAACTTATTCTTTTATAATAAAAGAGAAACACATTTATAAATTGTATACATGTACTACACATTGTGCCTCATTAACCCGAAAATCTTTGTCACAAACGTTCAGAAAAAATCTGTCATCTAAGAAAATTTGAATAAATGAACTCTCAAATTGTTTTAAAATTAATGCTTTTCACTTCACTATTAAACTAGTCTTTTTTAGTGCAGATAGGGCAGATAGTGAGATACTTTTTTTCATTGTACAAGTATCTGGTTAATAATGCAAGACTCTTATTTCCCTTTTCTATTTCCTACACACATGCTCTGGACTGCATGATCACATAAATATTGTGAGCTTCTAGCACCTGGGGTCATGTTTACTTATATAATTTTACCAGATTAGCAAGACTATAAACAAATATTGCAATAAATTTTAACTTAATTTCAGCTTTCTGAGAAAAAAAAACAAAAGTAAACCAGTCCCGTAAACTGGTCGAAGTGAATTGTCATCATCTGAATTATTCAAAATAGTGCAAGAATAATTATTTTAATTTCAACACTTTACTCTTGCCCAGTGGTTATGAAGTGTAAATAATTGAATTTCCCTGGACATATCTTAAATTAAGAACATAAATTTGTAACATATTGTTCATTTCCCTGGAATTACGTTTTGGTCATTAACATTGCTCATTTCCCTAGAATTACCTTTTGACCATTAAAATCGTAACAATTTGTTAATTTCCCTGGAATTACCTTTTGACCATTAACATTGTAACATTGTTGCCATCCTGTTGAAGGCCTGGGTTGGGGTGGATGAACATATCCTCACAGTTTAACTCTGTATCATCCTGATTGCTGTCCCATTTGTCATCATTGACCAATGTTCTAATGTCTGTACCAGATTCTCGACTGTACCAGTCTCCGTGAAAGTACTTTGGAATGTTGCATCTTCCCCAAACTGTGTTAAGAAAAAAACAAAAAGTCTTGAAATTATAATTATTTGATGCAATAGAAACAATATCCTTCTTGTGAGTTGGTTGTAAAAATGTAGCATTGCCCTCTCAGGATATAATATCAGATGCCTACTTCACTCGACGTCCTAACAATCACGCCATAAAAACCATTGAAGTTTATAAAATGTTCTTCATTTGTTTTCTTTCAAATCCATATCATAAACAGGCTAATGCAACCAATTTGAGCAATTCGTCCCAATCTTTCTAGACCTGATACACGAAAAGACACATACACACCTTGCTAATTAAACAAATTAGAAAATCCATGAACTGATGAAGGTATGTAGCTTACTTCATTACAAAACATATACAAATCTGCAAATTTTAAGCTAAAAAATATCTCTTAAAATATTCCGCTGAAAGATAATTTTGAAAAATAACACATTTTAAAAATTCCATTTCCGGGTGACTCACTTGATGTTACGCATTTCCAAAATAATTTCCAGAAATTAAACGGAAAGTAGTAAAATTATGCTTTTGAAACACAAAAATAATTTTAAAATTATTTAAAATTAAGTCTTACTCAAACGTAAATATATATCTGAATGTATTTACCTATCACAGGTAAAAATAACAAAAGCAAAACCTTGGCGTTTTGCAACGCCGCCATTTTCCCAGGTGCAAATGGTATGGGTAAAACAAGTCCCAACCATCACTGAAAAGTCTCGATCAACAAAACGCTTGATCATCTGTGTGCTGTATTAGGAATTACTTTTCGTATTCTTTTTTAAAACCACGTAAAATCGTTTTAAAGTACATGAATTTTAAGTTATGATTTAAGTTCAAGTTAATTGTATTTTTCTTCATTCTGGATTGACTAAAATATTTGTATTTTGTAGCTTATGTAAACATTAGCCTCATTTTACACCGATTATAAAGAAAGTCCACAGAAGTTGACAGACTCTGAGAGTAGAAGCCTGAGATATGGTATGTGATAATGTGAAAGCTACTTTTTTTTGTGTCCTTCGTAAACTGGATTGACGCATCTGTGCATAGTTATTTATTTAATGGCCAAAAATACCTCTGTAAATTGGACTGAGTAAATGTTTTTATACAGTTATAGTAAATGTGTAATAAACTTAAAATGAGCTGTTAACACATGGTTAAAAATGATCATAAATTAATTGAGTATGGACTTAAGAGAACAGTTCAGTCAAGTTTTGGAGGGAGGAGACACTGTTAAATTTTAAGACATCTCGCCCCCAAATTAGGACAACTCGCCCCCACTCAATTAAGACAACTCGCCCCCATTATTTTTTTCTTGTGAATCGCAAGGAAAAAAACAAGTGTTATTCAATAATGTATATTTTATATGCAAATTTAAATCATAATCAATACTTACGGTTGTAAAAAGCTAGGTTATTTATTTTTTTCATGATGCATTTACATTATTATTTTTTTTTATATAAAAACACAGTGTTTGCAACAAAAGATTTATCATTTGATATCCATGCTTTCTTTAATTTTATTCTTACGAAATAGAGCATGTAGAGTTAATAAATGCATTAATGTTAATTTTAGTGTTTTTTTTTTCATTTTTCATATTTTTAAAATTGTTATCAAATATTTCTACTTTTATGAAGCATATTTTCTTCAATGTTAAAACATCTTTATTATTTAAAGACCAAATTAATGTTTAACTGAAGGCGTTAGGAAACTGATGATAATGATAACTTCATCTGTACATGTACTTAATTTTAAATGAAAACATCAGACAGAAGTTTTAATGATATCCAAGCTTACAACTAATTTTGATACTTCAAATTGATAACTAATATAAATTAGTACATGCAAGTTCCGAAATTACAAAAACATGTACATGTATTTATTTTTTTTTAAAAAGTGTCGTGTCGTATCTAAGCTCTAAAGCAGTATCAATGTAATGGAAACTTTTAGCATGCAAGCTCTAAAAATTACATTTACCGGGTATTTAGGTTTTGTAATGAAAGTGTAAAATAAATGTGTGAATTTAGCGAAGATATAAATAAAACTTGAAGTGCCAGTAGTGACAATAGCAATAGTGTTTAAATTATTAATACATTGTATTTCTGTTTTGTTTTCAATAGAATGTAAGAGAAAATTTGTTTTCAGATGTTTTTTTTAACTTTCTTAAAACAATTTGAATTCAAATATCTGTATGAAATATTAAATAATACTGGTTTCCTAAACTTGGGGCGAGTTGTCTTGAGTGGGGGCGAGTTGTCCTAAATAGAGGGCCAGTTGTCCTGAATAGGGGGCGAGTTGTCTTGGGGGCGACCTGTCTTGGGGGCGAGTTGTCCAGCTTTCCATGACCTTGCCAGGAAATATTTTACATGTACAATGATTTTTCCATTATTTCCCAATCGTAATAAGGAGCACACAGTAGGTTTGAACTGTCGACAGGGGATGCTCACTCCTCCATGGCACCTGATCCCACCTCTGATATTTTGGAGTCTGTATTTGCTCTGCTCCAATTTTGAATTGTTTAATGGACTTATGAGCTTTATTATATTGCAGTTCATCATCCCCATATAAATTGCATGTAGGTACAGACCTATAATATAATTCATGATGTCTTTAAATATGCAGTAAAACACACTTATAGCCAACATGCTATTAATGAATTGATGTTTATCATGCTTAAAGTGAAGAGCTAGATTTTCATTCTCCAAGACTTTATATGGGATACTTTGTTAACTTCATATTAATTATTGATAGATAGTTGAAATAATATGTTTTAAAGGGCCTTTTTTAACATAGAAAAGCTATGTAGTATTAAATTTACCTCAGATCAACCTTTGGCTATTGAGCAAATTGAGATTTGTTATTTAGAAGTATTAATCATTAATACATTCTATTTAATCCTAGGCAGAGAGAAAGTCACAGAACAAGTATTACCCCCCAGACTGGGACCCCAGTAAAGGATCCGTCAACAAATATGTCGGACAGCACCCCCTACGAGACCGAGCCAAGAAAATCTCTCAGGGCATTCTGGTTATTAGGTGAGTATGGCTAATCATCAGGAAAATACTCGTCTGTCATTTTACCTACAAAATAATGGGCATTTTAAATGACAGTTTTAAATGATGGTTCGATGTAATGAAAAGTAAATTTGTAATAATTTTATTGCATTGTCCTTCAAGGTTTACTGAAGCAGTGATTTGATAATTTGATGTCTTGCCATATATTACAGAAGTTACAAAACAGTGAAGTCATATTGTCAGACGTATTTCTGATTTTTATTAAACTGTGCAGCAATTATATTAAATAGAGAAAAAGACTTGACGCACATACATTAATAACAAAATCAAAACCATTGTGTCTATCAATATGCTTTAAATTTGTAATTAATGTACCGGTATAATATCTAATTATACATGTCAACACTAGTGATTTTATTGTCTGCCATATGATTATAGTAAAAATATTCCACAATATGGACTAAATAATATATACGGGTATGTCACTCTTAACTGCTGAATATGTGACATTCAGTCATCAGTCAGGGGTAGCCAAATGCCAAGTTAGATATGTTTAAAGAACAAAATTAATCAACATTTTATTACAACATCTAAAATATAATGCAATATATATTTAATGACGTTTTTTCCTCTCTGGTTAATAGGTTTGAAATGCCGTACAATATCTGGTGTGGAGGCTGCAACAGTCATATTGGAATGGGAGTCCGCTACAATGCAGAGAAGAAGAAAGTGGGAAACTATTACTCTACACCTATCTGGCTGTTCAGAATGAAGTGTCATTTGTGTGATAACTATTTTGAAATCCAAACAGACCCCCAGGTATTTAAGGAATGAAGCTTATTTCAACTTATATTATACAATATAACATACTGTAAACCAACTTTTATTCGCGACGACTTTATTTTGCGATTTACCTGGAGTAAACTAGTTCGCGACGATTAATTTTTGCGATCAAGCCTTTCTGGAACTGTTTTTGCTAGAAAAAGATACTTTAAGAAGAAATATTTGCGAGAAATATTTGCGATGATAAGGCTCTTGCCAACCTCGCGAAAATTTCTCGCACGCGAATAAAAGTTGGTTTACAGTAACTTGGGGCAGTTTATGCTTTATAAACCGCAAAGCGGTATATAGAAAAGCGTAAACTTTCCCAAGTTTTGTTGTTAGTAATATAAGTTGAAATTAGCTTCATTCCTTATAATTTAATTTCAGTGCAGACAATTTTCTCCCCAGAATAAGGCTTAACATTGATTAAATTTTAAAAGTAATGTCAAGCGGAGTAATATGTTTTTCGACGTAACTCATTGTGACGTAGGCAAGTTATCTTATATAAAATGGATAAAATCTTTTATCCAATCAAATGACATGTTACAAGTAAAATTAAATTATTTTTGATTGTTTTATTTTTACTGTGTCTACTCTATTTTTGCAATCGAAAAACATTTTTTGTTGTTGACTTTCATAGATTTATGAACTTAAAATATCAGTAATATCAACTGAATAGAATTGAAGCAAACAAATGATATCTATTAAATTATAAATCAATTGAATTTTTTATAGAATTTTAACAGTTTATGAAATAATTCTATGGATTTATGCTTATGACTTTAAATAACCTGTAATTGACTTTCTTTAGACTCTCCTCCTTTCCCATTTTAGAACCGCATCATCAGAATGCACAGGTTTTCTCAAGTCCAGCTTTCCATGACCTTGTCAGGAAATATTTTACATGTACAATGATTTTTCCATTATTTCCCAATCGTAATAAGGAGCACACAGTAGGTTTGAACTGTCGACAGGGGATGCTCACTCCTCCATGGCACCTGATCCCACCTCTGATATTTTGGAGTCTGTTTTTGCTCTGCTCCAATTTTGAATTGTTTAATGGACTTATGAGCTTTATTATATTGCAGTTCATCATCTCCATATAAATTGCATGTAGGTACAGACCTATAATATAATTCATGATGTCTTTAAATATGCAGTAAAACACACTTATAGCCAACATGCTATTAATGAATTGATGTTTATCATGCTTAAAGTGAAGAGCTAGATTTTCATTCTCCAAGACTTTATATGGGATACTTTGTTAACTTCATATTAATTATTGATAGATAGTTGAAATAATATGTTTTAAAGGGCCTTTTTTAACATAGAAAAGCTATGTAGTATTAAATTTACCTCAGATCAACCTTTGGCTATTGAGCAAATTGAGATTTGTTATTTAGAAGTATTAATCATTAATACATTCTATTTAATCCTAGGCAGAGAGAAAGTCACAGAACAAGTATTACCCCCCAGACTGGGACCCCAGTAAAGGATCCGTCAACAAATATGTCGGACAGCACCCCCTACGAGACCGAGCCAAGAAAATCTCTCAGGGCATTCTGGTTATTAGGTGAGTATGGCTAATCATCAGGAAAATACTCGTCTGTCATTTTACCTACAAAATAATGGGCATTTTAAATGACAGTTTTAAATGATGGTTCGATGTAATGAAAAGTAAATTTGTAATAATTTTATTGCATTGTCCTTCAAGGTTTACTGAAGCAGTGATTTGATAATTTGATGTCTTGCCATATATTACAGAAGTTACAAAACAGTGAAGTCATATTGTCAGACGTATTTCTGATTTTTATTAAACTGTGCAGCAATTATATTAAATAGAGAAAAAGACTTGACGCACATACATTAATAACAAAATCAAAACCATTGTGTCTATCAATATGCTTTAAATTTGTAATTAATGTACCGGTATAATATCTAATTATACATGTCAACACTAGTGATTTTATTGTCTGCCATATGATTATAGTAAAAATATTCCACAATATGGACTAAATAATATATACGGGTATGTCACTCTTAACTGCTGAATATGTGACATTCAGTCATCAGTCAGGGGTAGCCAAATGCCAAGTTAGATATGTTTAAAGAACAAAATTAATCAACATTTTATTACAACATCTAAAATATATTGCAATATATATTTAATGACGTTTTTTCCTCTCTGGTTAATAGGTTTGAAATGCCGTACAATATCTGGTGTGGAGGCTGCAACAGTCATATTGGAATGGGAGTCCGCTACAATGCAGAGAAGAAGAAAGTGGGAAACTATTACTCTACACCTATCTGGCAGTTCAGAATGAAGTGTCATTTGTGTGATAACTATTTTGAAATCCAAACAGACCCCCAGGTATTTAAGGAATGAAGCTTATTTCAACTTATATTATACAATATAACATACTGTAAACCAACTTTTATTCGTGACGACTTTATTTTGCGATTTACCTGGAGTAAACTAGTTCGCGACGATTAATTTTCGCGATCAAGCCTTTCTGGAACTGTTTTTAATAGAAAAAGATACTTTAAGAAGAAATATTTGCGAGAAATATTTGCGATGATAAGGCTCTTGCGAACCTCGCGAAAATTTCTCGCACGCGAATAAAAGTTGGTTTACAGTAATTTGGGGCAGTTTATGATTTATAAACCGCAAAGCGGTGTATAGAAAAGCGTAAACTTTCCCAAGTTTTGTTGTTAGTATCGTATAATATAAGTTGAAATTAGCTTCATTCCTTATAATTTAATTTCAGTGCAGACAATTTTCTCCCCAGAATAAGGCTTCACATTGATTAAATTTTAAAAGTAACGTCAAGCGGAGTAATACGTTTTTCGACGTAACTCATTGTGACGTAGGCAAGTTATGTTATATAAAATGGATAAAATCTTTTATCCAATCAAATGACGTGTTACAAGTAAAATTAAATTATTTTTTATTGTTTTATTTTTACTGTGTCTACTCTTTTTTTTGCAATCGAAAAACATTTTTTGTTGTTGACTTTCATAGATTTATGAACTTAAAATACCAGTAATATCAACTGAATAGAATTGAAGCAAATAAATGATATCTATTAAATTATTAATCAATTGAATTTTTTATAGAATTTTAACAGTTTATGAAATAATTCTATGGATTTATGCTTATGACTTTAAATAACCTGTAATTGACTTTCTTTAGACTCTCCTCCTTTCCCATTTTAGAACCGCATCATCAGAATGCACAGGTTTTCTCTCTGTGACACAGTGTAAGGAAGAGAAAACTGTGGGTTCTGACTATAGAAAAGCAGCGGAGAAATGTTACTTTAATTTCAGCACCACGACTATGTGATTGTGAGTGGGGCCAGAAGGAAAGAACAGAGATGGGATCCCAAGGATAATGAACAGATTGCTACAGAAGGTATAAAGCCGAGGGCTGCTGTACGGGGCAGATAAATACCAAACGTAGTGTGCTACTGTCATAGATTTCCCTATCAAAAATTTATAAATTTAAAATTTATAATTATAAAAGAATTTTGCGATAATGTTTTAGATAAAGCTATTATAAAGAAGATGGCCAATGACCCCATGTTTAAGCTGGAACATACGAGCGATGACGTGAAGAAAGCGGCCAATGTACAGATGACCGTCGGTCAGTTAGAGGACAGGAGAAGTGAATATCGAGACGATTACATTCTAAACAAGATAGCCAGAAGTCAGTTCAGGGTAGGGAATATATTGTTATTCATAATATACTTGTATAAATTTGCAAAGTTTATTGGTGTGTATTGAGGTTAAAAATCTATCATTAGGTAGCTTTATGTTTTTGAAGCTCAAATACATATTTGCTCCATATTAAATTTGCATCTTTCATTCTATTTAGGCCCAAAAAATCAATTAACTTGAATAGTTTCTAAGGTCAAAAATTTCAAAATTCAATGTGGCAGGCAGGCTTTTTTTTTATTTGTAGCAGGCATTTTACAGTGTACAATTTTTTAACAAATTGTTTTGTTTGAAAGTATTACGAGTTGATATCCAATTTTTAGATACTAGTTAGATTAATTTTCCCATGAAAATATCAAATTAAAACTAGGGGGAATTGTAACGCTGAATACAGTACATGTATCAGATTTTACAATGGGCCCAATAAAATTTTTATCACAGCATACGTTTTAGTCATATTGTTATCGTTACAGGAAGAAAAGAAAGCCTTGAAGAAAACAGCCATGGAGGACAAAGATTTGCTGGAGAGGTCCTCACTAGATATCGCACTTCTACCCGAGTCAAAGGAGGATGTTAAGATTGCCTCCCTCCTCAAATACAAGTCCACGGAAAGTATGCTTCTTTATCACCATATCCTGGGATTTGAGTGACTATTTGTATAAGTTTGTCTGTCTGTCAAATTATTTAAATTAAAGAAGCTTTTACATCCATATACTTCTCGATAAAAAGATTAATCAAAATATTGAGCATTAAAAATTCATGTGAATTTTTAGAGTGTCAAGGGGTTTTGATTTACAGTGTAAGATTTCAAAAAAAAACTAGAGGTATTGTGAGCGATGAGCTCACCAAATGATACCCCCCGCCTCCCATATGGTTATAACTGGTGAAAAAGTCCTTGTTTTCCTGTGGCCGGGAAACCCAAAATATGTGTCGGACCAAAAAGTAAAATAGGAGGTGCACAATGGCAATATGTAATAAAGATTCTGTGAAAGTTTCATCAAATTTCATTCAGAGGTATGAGAGGAGTTGCGGATAAGAGATGGGTACCCCAAAGCGTAACAGACGGACGGACGGACGGAATTAACGATTACTATATACCCTCCCGCTTTTCAAGCGGGGGGTATAATAACGATTACTATATACCCTCCCGCTTTTCAAGCGGGGGGTATAAAAATGAATTCTTTTATAAATCGCATTTGTAGCATATATGAAGTTTGAGAAAATTTATTATAAGAAAAAATTCTTTATTTAAACAAAGAAAATTCCCCATTGTCTATAAAATAATTTTTTTTTAACTATATTTCCAGCATATGATGAGAAACAGAAACAGTTGAGGAAGGAAATTGAGTCACAGACAATTTTCCAAAAATCTAACCAACCAAAGGATGGAAAAGAAACCATCAAACATAAACTGGTAGCAGCCAATAACAACAAACACTTGGGCTTTAACAATTGTGAAGCGATAACGTATAGAACATTGACCGAGAGTCAGAAGTTGTTTGGAATCAGAAAGAAAAACAACTTAAACAAGAGCAAAAAAGACCACTCACAATCATCGCAGGCCACAGAGCAGGCAAGTAATGAGGACGTAGAGATTAGACTAGCCCCAATTTCAGAGGAAACCAGTAGTGATAGTGTTATGGGACAACAAGATGAAGAATGTGAACAACCCAAGGACAATGTTATCAACCAGGAGCCATCAGCATCGGACGACGTGTCTGGCCTTAATCTAGTCAACAGCTATCAGGACAGTGACTCAGATTCTGACTCCAAAGTCACTTAAAAATATTAAATGCTGATGTTATTTACTGCTACTCTTTGTTTTTATTGAATTATTTGTCATTGGCAATAAATATGAATTTTGCAGATTTTTTTTTCCTTTTTCAATACTATATGTATGACCTGAGGAAATTGTTTATGATATGTATTGCAGTACAGCTTAGGCATACTCAGTGGCACTAAATTGCAACTAAGACCAAATAATAAGTTTGAAAAAAAACTTTTTTTTTTACATTAAGCTAAAATTTGTTTAATTCTTTTTTATAAAAAAAATACTGAGACATAAATTTATACAGGCAATTTTAACAGATTAGGTTTAACTATCAACTCAATTAAGTTTTTGGTCTTAATCAAAAAGATGAAAGAGGGTCATTCAAAAAGTTCGTAGACTTTTTTCCAAACTTTTTTATTTAACGTCATTTTATATCCAAATTTGGTACACATATTAAAACAACATATTCAAATAATTTGAGTAAAAAAATTTGAATACATCTTCATATTGATAAAAATTATCAAAGATTTAGAACAGCAAAAATAGGGTCATGAAGCAACATTAAAATCGAGTAATTTACTAATTTTCACTTTATAACATCTATAGCCATACCTATAAGTGTCAACCTGTCCCCGGTCCACAGTAGAACATATGGAAAGTGTCATCAACCGTCGACCTGTCCCCAGTCGACAGCAGAACATATGTAAAGTATCAACCGTCGACCTGTCCCCGGTCGACAGTAGAACATGTGGAAAGTGTCAACCGTCGATCTGTCCCCGGTCGACAGTAGAACATGTGGAAAGTGTCAACTGGGGACAGGTCCCCGGTCTACAGTTAATCAATGTGTGGTATGTAGAAATAACAAGATGTGTTTGTGGAACAATATGCGCCCGGCGGCAACAAAGTATGAAATAGCTATTTTTAGCATATAGGTCACAGTCAAGGTCACAAGGTCATTGACCCTGATGTCATTTGAAAGATTTTTATTAGTAGAGTATGTATATCAAATATGAAGTCCCTGTCTCCTATGGTTGAAAAATTATGGCAACAAGTCGAAAAGTTATTTTTAGCATGTAGGTCAAAGTCAAGGTCACAAAGTCATTGACCTTGATGTCATTTGAAAGATTTTTATTAGTAAAGTATGCATATCAAATAGGAAGTCTCTATCTCTTATGGTTCAAAAGTTATGGCGAAGGTTAAAGTTGACAACAGACAGACAAACAGATACAAAGACAAACAGACAGGACAAAAACAATATATGCCCTGGATCTATCGATTCGGGCGCATAATTAACTCAATATACAGTAATGTATGTATATGTTAATATTGTTTCAGTCAAAGTACTAATTTATCATTATGTCACAGAGCAATAGCCCGATTTTGTTAATTAACTTTAAATGAGTGAGTGATAGGTTGCAAGTTCGCGGCTCAGGCGTTGTAGCCCTGTATCCCAGGAGTATGATTTCAGCTAGTTAGAGAGAAAAAAGGGGAGCAAGTGAGGATTTATAAATTGTTTGGTTGTCATTTCTGTTATCGTTGTTTATTGTGCGTGATAGAGTTCTGAGAGATGAAAGTGAGCATTAAGTTGATTTGTGTGAGAAAGTGGGGGGAAAAGAGATTTGGTATGGCCATGTCCTGGGAACACGTGAGAGAAAGGGAAGAATAAGTTTGGAAGTCAATGAGTGTGGACGTGTCTTTTTATTGTGAACATTGTGCTTTCTTATAAATATATATTGTGTTGTAAATATGTAAATAAACGATGTAAATAAAAACAATCGTCATTATTAACCAGTGCCAGTGACAGGGAGGACCCCCGTCACAATTATATTGGAGCTGAAACGAAATAAAATTTACATGTTTAAATTAAGTCTTGTTGTATTACTAAAAATGCTTTCAAGTAATTTACGCTCCACTGCTGCGGAACTAATAACAATTGATAGCAAACAGGATACGTTGTTATCACAGGCCAGGGGCGTAGTATCCGGGGGGGCCAGGGGGGGCCTGGCCCCCCCACTTTTTTT